>JADLZK010011086.1:0-206291 GCA_015847255.1 Hyparrhenia diplandra
GTTCATATCTACTACCTTGAAGGCTGCGGATATGAAAACAAAAAGGCTTGTAGTTGTCAAACTGAAAATCCCGGAGGCTGCAGGCTGCAGCGTCACCTGTTAAACTGACATTATCGCTGACCTTGAGCTCTTCAGACCAACAGCCGCCCAGGTATGCACATGCCATGGCATCACATTGAAAAGGAAAGCTCATATAGCATCATATTGTCAAAGGTTTATCGTACCAAAATGGTACTGGTGTACGGTTCTTGTTGTTTAGTCCAAATCTGGCTGCCATTTCTTGGCAAATTTTCAACTGCTTCATGATCCACCTTCATTGGATTTACACAACGTCATGTCTCAACTTGTCAATGTGGAACGATGCATTTAGGAAGGCGTGTGCATGCTTAATAGCCCTGCATTTTTTTGGTGACTTAGCCCTGCACCAAGTTGTGTTCAACAAGAAGCATAAGCCATTGAGCTTGGGTCAGAGATCTGGAGCTTCTCGTGGCGATGGCCACAAAATATTGCAGTTGCAGGCAGAATCAATTGCTATGTGAGTATGTGTTCCTGCGATACTGCGATGACATAAGAAACCACTGGCTACAACATGATCCCGATCAAGCTGTTTCTTATATTCAAATTCTGAAACCAGAGAGAGTAGAGGGGCAAGATGCAAGCACGCGCAAACTGTTCTGAACAAGCTGATAGCTAGAACACACCAACAGAAGGTAACAACAACACCAGACGCACCCATGACAATATACCGAGCTACTAGTCTACTATGTTGGCTCATCGATCCAACACTTTTTTCGTCATCATCATCGATCTTTCTTCACACATCACACGCAATCACGCACGGACACCACCGTTTTATTCATCCGGATTCACTGCCTTAGTTCAGAAGTTGGGGCCTGCGGCGAGGATCTCGTCAGTCAGGCTGCTGTCGTCCCCGATCTTGTAGCTGGCGAACACCTCGAAGTTCTTCTTGAAGAGCCCACCAAGCCTCAGGAGCGTCTCCTTGTACGCGGCCTTGTTCGTCCACTGCACCACGCAACATTTGTCAAGTTCGAAAAAATCGCTTACTGTCCTGTTCTCAACAGGCTGTAGGTATAGTTCAAGATGACTGATGAAGCGAGCCGGTTAGTGTCAGAGGAGCATACGGTGTTGATTGGGTCGAGGATTTCCGACGGCACGCCCTTGATCTCCGTGGGGATCTCCAGGCCAAAGACCTCCGTCTTCTGGTAGTTGGCGGTGAGGAGCTCGCCGGAGTGGATGGCGTCGATGATCTTCCTGGTGTAGGGAAGCCTGATCCTCTTGCCCACGCCGTACCTGACATTACAAGCAACAGCCCACAACGAACGTATGGTTGGTTTATTACATAACGAACGAAAGCTTTGCGACTGCAGGATGGAATGGAAGGAAACAACCCATGACGTCGGTCGTACGTACCTGCCACCAGACCAGCCGGTGTTGACGAGCCACCCGGTGGCGCCGTACTTCTGCATCTTCTCGGCGAGCATGGCGGCGTACTTGGTGGGGTGGAGCATGATGAAGGCGGCGCCGAAGCAGGCGGAGAAGGTGGCCTGCGGCTCCTTGATGCCGTCCTCCGTGCCGGCGACCAGGGCGGTGTAGCCGCTGATGAAGTGGTACATGGTCTGCGCCAGGTTGAGCTTGCTGACCGGCGGGAGCACGCCGAAGGCGTCGCACGCCAGGAGGATCACGTTCTTGGGGTGCGGACCCACGCATGGTATCTTGGCGTTGGGGATGTACTCGATCGGGTAAGCAGCGCGAGTGTTCTCTGCAATTCCAACAACAGCAGCAGCGCCACATATGAGACCGACCAGGCAAGAATGATTTTCTGTGACTGAAAAAATGAGTCTTTGTTGTATGGAGAACATGACATTTACCGGTGACAGATTTGTCGGCGTAGTCAACTTCACGAGTATGCTCATCAAAGACCACGTTCTCCAGCACTGCAGCAGAGCACATTCAGTTACCCAATTCGAATTGAGCTTCAGCCAGCCACTCCAGGACAGAGCATGGTCTATCTACGAAGAAAGTTGTGACAAGTACCAGTTCCAAACTTGATGGCGTTCCAAATGTCAGGTTCTTTCTCCTGCGACAGGTCTATGCACTTGGCGTAGCAGCCGCCCTCAATGTTGGACACGCCATTGTCGCTCCAGCAGTGCTCGTCGTCGCCGATCAGAAGCCTATTGTGATCCGTCGACAGCGTCGTCTTGCCGGTACCTGTTGTACATACGTGAGAAATCAGCACAAATGGCATTGCATTCAGAAGACATAATCAGTGTAATGAGTAGGTCAGTGACGCTGACATCACATAACAGCAAACTGAGGCATCTACTACTGCCATGTCGAGGAGTAAGTAGATAAGATAAGATGCGACATGGGTGACGGCAATCCTGTTGGTAGGGATACCTGAGAGGCCAAAGAAGAGGGCGACGTCCCCGTCCTTGCCCATATTGCAGCCGGAGTGCAGCGAGAGGATCCCCCGCTTGGGCATGAGGTAGTGCATGACGCCGAAGAGTCCCTTCTTCATCTCGCCGGCGTACTGCGTGCCCAGGATCACCATCTCCCTCCCTCGCGAGGTTGATGTCTACGCTCGTCGACGACGTCATGTAGTGCGTGTAGCGGTTACAGGGGAACTGGCCGGCGTTGTAGATGGTGAAGTCCGGCGTGCCGAAGCTCTCCAGCTCCTCGTCCGTCGGCCGGATGCACATGTTGTGCATGAAGAGGGGAGTGGTAGGCCCTGGCGGAGATGATGCGGACCTTGATGCGGTTCTCGGGGTCCCAGTTGAGGAACTGGTCGTTGACGAACACCTTGTCCAGCGAGTTGAGGTAGTCCACGGCCCTCTCCCTGTTGGTCAGGAACGTGTGCTCGTCCATCTCGATGTTGGGGGAGCCCCTGCAGCAGCATAGGATATCATCATCAGCAGCCAAGCACAGGCCCTAGGCTCCTCGAACAAGAACAAGAGACAGAGCACTCACTTGCCCCACCACAGCTCCTGCGCGGCGGCCTCGTCCTTGACGACGCGCTTGTCCCTGGGCGACCGCCCGGTCTTGGCGCCGGACAGCGTCGCCAGCGCGCCCGTGGACGTGATGAACGACCCCTTCTCATACTTGATCGCCTGCTCGTACAGCTCTCCAGGCGAGAGGTTGTAGAGGACATGGGTGAACTTGAGGGAGCTGTCGCTGACGGCGATGGTGGGCGCGGCGGGGTGCTGGTGCTGGTGGTGCTTCTGCGGCGTCGCTGGCGCGCCCTTGGCGGCCGCCTCGCCCTTCCTGGCCGGGTCGCCCTTCACCACTTTCGGCCCGGTTTCACGGGTCAGAGACGCCAACGACGCACTGCAGCAGCATCCATCACGAAATTAAATCCGGGAAAAATGTTATATATATCTCCCGATTATCAGCACCAAAGCACGACGTGATGCGCGAGATCCGTGGAAATGATACTACTAGGTTTCCGTGTGGGTGTGTGGAGATAAAGCAGCAAGCAAGTTGCGCGCCTGATGGCGACAGCGGTGTCGCGTCAGGTTCAGGTAAGGTGCGTGTTTGTACGTTAACTTGCTTGTTCGTTACAGTACGTGCCAACCACCATACCACATCACCTCATCTATTTCTGTCCCTCCTCCATCCTTTTTCATTCTTTGATAAATATATAATAAAGATATTATAAATAAAGGGGAAAAAACGTTCAGCCTTGGCAATAGGATTGAGCACCACAAGTCCACGGCTCACATCAAATGCGCTACTCCTACATATCTTATTATAGGGGATGAGAATATATAGAAACCTATTCGATGCGATAAGACCGAGTTCGATGCTACGAGTATGCATGTGGATGGATACAACATGACGGTGTTTTTGTTGCTGTGCACGGGAGGTTACGTGATGCCGCTGCCGCGTGGGGCGCGCATTCCACGCAGGGCGCCCGTGGCGCGGCGCCTTTCTTGTGCCGGTGTTTTTGGGTGGAAAACGACGTGAGATGGCAGGTAAACTAATCTTGCCACCAGTGAGTGTCGTGTGGAGAAGGACACTGTAACTGCAAGCGTCACAATAGTTTTGCTTCTCCTTTTAGCATTGATTGATTTATTTTATTATTATCTGTAGATACTTAGGACTAAGAAAATTTTGGAGTACTTTAGCGATATAGTATGCTAGTAGTATGTCCCAGAGGGCCCACACGGCAGTGTGTATTGTCAAAGTAGGCGGGCCGGGCTCTGATGTCCGTCCACCTGGCCGTCGGAGGCAGAGCGAGCGCTCTGTCTGATGTGTTCCGTTCGTTCTTCTCCCAGAGAGAAGAAGTCCAGCAGACGTCAAATTATTTTTTGTTTTTCTCTCCAGAAACGAAAGGGAATTCATCTCCTTTCATGTTCCTGAGTTGGCCATTGTCGTTAAGCTCTTTTCCAGCAACGAACAAAACCCATACATCGATCCCATGAATAAATCGTTTTCGCCAATTCGTTTCTAGTACTAGTATAGGCTGAGAGAAAAGCGAGAAGGCTGGCGTCAGTCACCTGATGGACTGAAGCTGCTGCCTGTGGCGCTCCTCCTCGGAGAGCGCGGCGGCGAAGGGCGAGGCGGCGCCGTCCTTGATGGGCGTGGTGGGCGCCGACCGCTTCCGCTGCAGCGAGTGCAGCTCGTCGATGGTCTGCGCGCGCACCGGCGCCGAGCTGTCGTCGTGGCACACGCCGTTGTCGTGCTTCTTCTTCCCGTTCGTCTCGATCCGCGCAAGCCCGTTCGGCGTCGCCATCGTCTTTTTCTCGCTTCCTCGAGGTCGATCGAGAACCAACAGCCTGCAAAAGAGAAACACAGCATTAGCAACATGGCGACGATCGAAACCCTGCCATTGATATGATCGATGCTCCTCTCTATAGCTGCTCCCGGAGAGCATCATCATGGCGTTTGCTGCGGCGTACAAAGATCGCACACAACAAGGAAGTTAAGGGACACGAGGAGGAGAGACGGGCACGTACGGGACAACGACGAACGGTGAGGTGTATGGATCGAAAGAAGACGAGTGAAGCGGTGCGGGGCGGATGGGACGAGTCCGGCTTGGCTTTTTAAAGGGCATGGAGTTAACCATGGTTACGTTCTCTACCAGACCATTCAACGGCGGCGGTGCTGGTCTGGTTCCGGGTGGGGTTTGGGTTTTGCACTCCCGAGCTTATCTTTTTTGAAATTCGCCCCCTTCTCGATAACATTTTTTGATAACAAAATTACACCCTCTCGTTCTCATTCTCTGCGCAGGACGTACTGCATTTTTTTTTTTTTCTGTTGGTCTGACAATCGTCGGTTTAACAGAAGATTTGCATTATTGCAGCATATTTGCGCAGCACACGGCTATGTGAATCTGCCTTTGCTTAGCTACTTGTTCCAAGTATCAAATACGATAACACCACTTCGTCCCCTCACAAGGAGTAAGTTGCTAACTGGAGGCTAGCCAAATCGGTTAGACAGCGATAGCTGTGTCTTGCGAAGCTTTTCACGGGAGAGAAAGTAGTTAATAAAAAAGCTACTGACTTTTCTAAAGCAAAATCTTATTGGCTCCATTGATTTTCACTCGCTGTGAATTGTACCCTACTCACGCGTTGCGTAGAAAAGTGAATTGCAAGTAGAAATAAGGTAGATTGATCACGTTGCTAGGGGTTGGACTATGTAAAAAAACTGCCATCGATCAAATTAGTTTCCAGATCAAGAGGGTACATGGGTTGAGGTCGCCTTTTTGGTTTCATTGTGTAATGTTGCTTCTGTGTTGACTTTATGAATCTCAAGATATGTAGGCGCTTAGTCTTTCGGAGTTGCTCATATAAATAGAGTTTGTGTATGTATTTTCATAGAGTGAGTATGTGTGAGTGTTGTGGACTTCTACATTTCTTGTGTGATTCTGAAAAAAAAAAAAACTTGGTGTCGTTCAAGCCCTTTTGTAGCTTGAATGTAGGTGTGGTTGCATTTTCTTTTTCTCTTATTAATGAATTACGTACACATACATGTTTGTGGAAAAAAGTGGATTGATGCCCAAAGCCTAGATGAAAGTTATTGGGACTCAAACTCAACATATACAGAATCGCTAGGAAGATTGAATCGGTTCCGATTCCATGTGACATCAAATTTGGGGGGGGGGTGGGGGAGTCCCAGAAACACCTCCTTGAGAGTCTTTTTTATAAGAGTCCTAGGACTAATTAACCAAACACCCCTGAAACGATTCACGTTTATTCTTTGGATTGGACGATTGGTTTTGCATGGATTCTACTTCTGCTACTCTTTATTAACAATTATAGTTTTTCAATTATAATTTTTCAGTGTAACAAGTTAAAATGGAAGGTATTTAAGTTGTTCTTCACTCACCAAAGCTTCAGATTTTGAAGCACATTTCATCAAATACTCTTTTAGGATTCTAAATTCAAGCTAACTTCCAAACAATTTTATAAAGTGATTATGATTCTTCACTCAGAACGTTTTCACAAAGAATATGGATCCAGAACATTTTTACAAGAAATTTGGATCCCATTACAATTTGACTTTTTCTAAAAAAAAAAAGAAGTTTTTTCTAAACTACCGTAATTTTAGATTACACAGTACAACGCATAAGCATGCGCCGCGCACACTCATCCGAATACACGTACGCAAAACCTGCCTTCTTGAGTTTATAAGCTTGATGTGTTTACTTTACAGCATTAACTAGTATCTTTCCAAAATAACAGGTGTACTGCTCATACACAATTCATGAAAACAACAGTGTTGTTGTTTACCAAAAAAAAAAAAAAAACAAAAAAAAAAAAAAACAAAAAAAAACAATGACATTAGCATTGCCATCACGGTATCTCGTTTGACCTTGAGCATTATCATCACAGATAATGTGACCATACCGGGTCGGCGCAGGTCGGCGTTCATCTTAATTAGTCATAGCTCTCAACACCAGGATGGATAACCCAGCAAACAAGGCATACACAGTTGAGCAGCTCAGCACATGCCATTTTTAAGAAGATAAATATATATGTTACCAGCTGGAGCAGTGTCAACTTTTGATCAAGTCCCAGCTAACATGCATGAGCCGTGTCCGTGTGTCGCATATTTTGCAATTGCGTATGTGTGTATGAGATGGATGGATAGGGACGACAACCTATTGCCCCGATCCTTCGCGAATTTAAATCTCCTTTTTAATTTTCTGCAATTGATCTGTCATCAGCTGGAGGACTATGCAGTACAACTCCACCGTACAAGTGTAAGCGGTGAACTTGCTGTGCATAATCAAGTCAACTAACTGGTGTGAGTATATTAATTAACTCGACAGGTGTTTGTCAAACAGCCTAGCTTTCGGTTCTTTCCTTTTCATTTAGTATGATCTATCGTTTTCATGGATCAATTGCAAAACTACTGGCTGAAAATTTTTTTACTGTAGTTTGTTGACGAATTTGAGATGCATGAACGAGGATGCTACCGGGAAGCAGAGGGTTCAATTAAGGTGTTCACGGGAAAGAGGTAAACAGGTTGATTGGCTCCAAGCTTACATTAATCCAGCTCAATCCGGTGAATGACAATTGATAATGGTCTGATCTTTCTTACTATCTCTGTTGTATATTTGGATGCAGAAGCAAAACGGAAGTATGTAAACAATTTTGACTTTTCAACAAGCGGACTCTTGTTAAGTACCTTCTCAAAATAAGTGCCATTCCTGTTTTTATGAGAAGTTAAATATATAAGAAACTAATTTAGGGATAAAAATATTGTTTTATGAACTTAGTCAATCTTAAGGGAACCTGAGCACTACTTAGTGAGTCAGTGACACTTGTTTTGGAATGGAAGGAGTAAAAATTTTCTGCCCTTTTATGAACACTTCGATCGATCACTAACTTTTGTATAGCCTGAAAGATCAATTTTTTTTTTTTTTTTTTGGGATTAATTATATCTGTGCATCCTTTTATCTCTGGAGCTGATTGATATAGCGAAAAGAAGAGGGCAAAGGAACTGTGCCACACATCCGTCCCGCCGAATGTAAAATTCTTCTTCTGGTTATGCCTACACAGCCGGTCGTGGACAGCGGACTGACGAAAGTGCCACGGGCTGCAACAGAGCGTCGCCTGCGTCCTGTGCGACCAGCACGATGAGACCACGGACTGCCTTCTTTGCACTTGTGTCTATGCACGTGAAGTGTGGTCGTGTATCCTAGCGGCCATGGCCTCCTTGACGACGCCTTCGACGGCGGACGACCGGCTTCGCGATTGGTGGCTCGCAGCACGTGCTTACCTGTCAGACGCCTTCAGGGAGGAGCTTCGACTCCTTTGTCCTCCTCGTCACCTAGTGCCTCTGGAAGGAACGCAATCGGCGGGCCTTCGACCAAATCTCCACCACACCTGCTCACCTCACGGCAGCCATTCTGGAGGATGGATCGGGTCTGGCTACGGGTGCCTCGCCCTACTCACTGGGTTGGTTGCTTGATGCCCGGGACATCCTCCTTTTTGTATCACAATTGTACTCGCTTTGTATCACAATTGTACAAACTTTCTAGTCCGCCATTTTAAACGGCAATGTAGTAGTATCGTGTGTTATTCCAGTTGGCAATTGGCCCCTCACTGCAACGCCAACTGGAACATATAAAAACTCTATTCTTCCACTTAATGAAGCGCGTGCTAATGCTAAATCACGCTTTCGAAAAAAGATATAGCGAAAAGAAAACGTGGCTGAGCTGGATGCGTGCACCGCATCCCTGCGTGTTATGAGTGTTTCACTTGATTTATGCCGAAGGGAGCTTGACCAGGAAATGTGTTTAGTACTCCCCCAATACCGTACTGCCGGACGTAATATATGCACATCAAGTATGTCCCATGTGCTGATTACCTTGTTTTATGAATTATAATCAGGTTGCTTGGTTAAATGAATTGACCCAGTTAATAAAAAGAATTGAGCCATTGAGGTGTCAAGTTGCAGGTCAGAATCCATCCATGTCGTATCCGACGCTTATCCTGGTCAGATTCCACGTCGGCGTCGGCATGGCATCGGACCGCGCCGTGCCTGCCTGACACTATCCATATCCATCCACCATCCTGTCCGGCTGCGGCTGCTTCGTTCCTTCAACCACCGGATGCCCTCGCCGAGGCGGCTTCCATTCCATTCCATGCCATGCCATGATCTACTCCTTGGACGACCTGAACCAGTCTCCTCCTCCACGCGCGCGTGGCAAGAAGATGACACGCACGACGTGCCCACGCCCGCTTGGGTCGGCAAACGGAAGTCATTGGCAGGGCGGCGGGACGTACTCGCGTGGTAACTCGCCGCGCGCGCACTTCCGCCCGGTACACGCAGGAAACGATCACGTCACGGTCGAGTTTGCCCGGGCTGGCAGCCGGGAACACGTGCATGCTGCGTCGGCGCCCGCGGCGGTGAGGCAGGCCGCCGGTTGCTTTCGTGGCTGCGACAGACGAGCTCTGGTAATAGCCTTGACGGGGTGCGGGTGCGGACGCGGTTCGCGTCATGCCGATGCGGTGTTGTAGCGGCCCGCTCGTCCGGCGATTCGAGGCTCGCGTGGGCAAAGCGTGTGGTTTGGAGCAGTGTATCAGTATGGCTTGCTATCGCACAAGTTGTTGTGTACACGTACACACAAGCGCCAAAGGCTGGCGTGACAGCCATTTTTTATTTATATTATATAAAAAAACTGTACATACATACTACAGTAGATAGTAGGCGGATCTAGCATTAGCTGCCCAGCGCCTCAGCACGCTGCACACAGTCTTAGCCGGCCGGAATTAGTACCGGTACAAAATCTCGGAAGATCGGCAAAGGGCAAAGGCTGTTTTCAAGCTCCGTCCTGGATACGTTACTGGCTACGTACATATCGGCTATTCTTTATTGCGTGAGGTGAGGCCGTGAGCCGGGCACCCACCCTTCCGTGCGACGGCTTTGGCCTATGTGTTCTGTGGACTCGACTCTTGTACTGGCACTGGTGCACTACCTACTAGATCAAGCGACCGTAGCGAGCATGGGCGTCAGCACGGCAACGCCCTTTTCTGTGTGTTCCAGGGTTGGTATTGGCCTTTAGGCCGGGAGGCGCCATCTAGGGCGGGCTCTACCAACCAAGGCAAAG
The DNA here is from genome assembly GCA_015847255.1 of Hyparrhenia diplandra. NCBI lineage: Eukaryota > Viridiplantae > Streptophyta > Magnoliopsida > Poales > Poaceae > Hyparrhenia > Hyparrhenia diplandra. The sequence continues at coordinate 10,082 of JADLZK010011086.1, forward strand.
CTCTGCGTGCGCCAGATGATTGAACAGCAAAAACGATGACTCTCGGTACGTACGTGCTGCCTCAATTTTTTTTCCCCTGGGGGCAATGGATCGGTGGTCGTACGTGTCGCGGGCCATGTGAGAGACTGTAACGCTAGGATGAATATAGATAGGCAGCTAACATAAACTCCGACGAGGTTCAGTACAAGTTCCTCGAGCGCACGGCGATCGCCGGCCTCGCCACCGCAGCCAACCGGCTCGGTATTCAGAACAAACAACCAAAACCTACCAACTCCCAGGAGTTCTTCTCCTTTTACACGGCACTCGTGCCAACCCGTTACATGGGCTCAGGCAGAAGATCTGAAACAATCGAAGTTGGGCCGACATCAGCTTTAGGCCCGGTCCGGTCCGATATACCTTGGTTCGGCCGGCGGCTTCTTGTAGCCCGTGTAGTCTTACCAGAGGCGTAATCTCCTGGATCCCGTCTTCCTCATCACCATCGGGATCTTCAGTAGGCAGTCCGGTGACAGTCCCCCGCCCTTGAAAGACGGCTTGTCCCCAAGCCGGCGCTCTAGGGTACTCTTGACGCAGGGCTTCCTCATCTTCCCAGGACGCCAGTTGATCAGGTAAGTCAGACCACTTGATAAGCACTGATGCACCATGCGACCCCGACTTCTGCTGAATGCGTCTGTCAAGAACCTGTTCAGGAATTTGAAACTAAAGAGTGGTGTCGGGAAATCGGTTAGCACATCTTCATTTCTTTGGGATAGCCTTCTTCAAGCTGCGAGACATGGAAGACATCATGAATAGAGCATTGCGGAGGGAGAGCTAGCTTATAAGCAGTGGTGCCAATCTTTGCTAAGATTTTGAATGGCCCAAAGTACTTGAAGGACAGTTTGTTGGATGACCTGGGACTGAGAGATGTTTGAATGTATGGTTGGATCTTCAAATAAACATATTCACCAACAGAGAATGCCCTGAAAAGATCTCTTGGAGTCAGCATAGAGTTTCATCTTTTCTTTGAGCTCTTAGAAGATGTTGATGCACTAGCTTACGTATAAGATCTCTGTCTTGAAACCACTGATTTAAATCTGGATTATGGCAAGTATCCAGATCAGAAATTCCCATCTGATTAGGTTCATGCCCATAGATAACCTTGAAGGGGGTAGCTACCAAAGATGAATGATAGGAGGTATTATACCAGAATTCTGCATAGGGTAGCCATTTAGACCATTTAGTTGGGGTAGCATGAGTGAAACACCTCAGAAAGGTTTCTAAGCATTGATTGACTCTTTCTGTTTGGCCATCGGTTTGGGGGTGGTAAGAACTGCTCAACAGCTGATCAACCTTCAATAACTTGAATAATTCCCTCCATACTAAACTTGTAAAAACTCTATCTCTGTCAGAAACCATCTTCTTAGGTAAGCCATGGAGTTTGTATATCTGCTGCAATTATGTTAATGCCACTTGAAGAGCAGTGTAGGGATGGGACAATTGAACAAAGTGAGCATATTTTGAGAATTTGTCCACAACTACTAAGATGCTATTGAAGGTAGCAGATTTTGGTAACCCTTCAATAAAATCAAGTGTGACAGTCTGCCATGCACCATCAGGAATAGGTAGAGGTGCCAGTAGACCTGGATAGGCCACTCTTTCAGACTAAGCCTGTTGACAAATAGTGCATTGAGAGACATAATTCTGCACACACTTCTTGAGTTTCTTCCAAGCAAATAATCTTTTGACTTTGATGTAGGTAGCTTCAATTCTGAATGACCACCACTGGGTCGAGTCGAGATTGGAGAATCTTCTTGTGCAATTCGGGAGAATTGCCAATCCAGATTCTTGATTTATAATATATCAATCCTTCCTTCAAACTGTACTCTCCAGATGTTTTGTTAATGATCAACTCATGAAAAAGTTTAGCCGTATAGGCATCAGAGAGATAAGCATTCTGGATATCTTGTATCCATGTTGGAGAAACGAAACGGCCCGGTCGGTTTAGGGATATCGGGGCGGCATAGATAACTCATAAGTCTCGAGTGAGAAGCTCACGGAGAGGGCATCAGCAACCCTATTGTCTTTTCCTTGTTTGTATACAATTTTGTAACTCAGGCCAAGTAACTTTGTTAAGGCCTTATGTTGCCAGGGAGTTGAAAGTCTTTGATCATCAATATGTGTGAGACTTCTCTTATCGGTTCTAATCAAGAACTCGGCATGGAGTAAATAAGATCTCCAACATTCAACGACCAACAATATCGCCATATACTCTTTTTCATAAGTTGATAATCCTTGGGCTCGGGTCCTAATGCCTTGGCCGACATAGGCAATGGGGTGATCTCCTTGCATAAGCACAGCTCAATAGCTTTATTTGAGGCATCGGTCTCCAAGATAAATTGCTTGGTGAAGTCCGGTAAAAAGCCGGGGCGGGGGCTGTGATAAGAGCTTGTTGCAATGCCTGGAATGCAGATTGTTCCACAGATGTCCATATATCTTGGTGCCCTTTTCTCAGAAGATTGGTAAGAGGTTTAGCCAATAAGCCAAAGTGCCTGACCAATTTCCTATAATAACCAGCCATGCCCAGAAAACTCCTTAATTCTTTGGCATTTTGAGGGGCTGGCCACCGAGCAATCACACGTACCTTGGTGGGATCTGTTGAGACTCTTTTTGCATCGATAACATATCCCAAATAATGAAGTTGTTTCTGGGCAAAAGAACATTTGCTTAGCTTAACATGAAATCCATTTTGAGCTAATACTGTGAAAACCATGTCCAAATGTACCAGGTGTTCTTGCTATGTCTTGCTATAGATTAAAATATCATCTATGAAGACTACCACAAACTTTCTCAAGAATTACGCGAGGAAGTTGATTCATAGCAGCCTGAAATGTGGCTGGTCCACCAGTGACACCATAGGGCATAACTCTGTACTCATAATGGCCATTGTGCACTTGGAAGGCTGTCTTGTACTCATCTTCTGTAGCCATTCTTATCTGGTGAAACCCAGAACTAAGATCAAGAGAAGTGAACCATTGAGCACCATTAAGTTCATCTAAGAGTTCATCAATTCTTTGGCGCGGAGGGTATTTATTCTTATTTGTGAATGCATTTAGCGCTGTAATCAACACATAGCCGCCAGTCTCCTGTTTTTCTTTCTTACAAGGGAGCGGGGAGAGGCAAAAGGGCTGTTACTTGGTTGAATTAACTTCTTTTCAAGCAATTCCTTGATACGCTTCTCGATTTCATTCTTACGGAATGGATTGTACGTAGGGCCTTAGCCTAAAAGGTTGTGCACCTGGTATCAAAGGTGTCTTGTGGTCAGTGTCCTAGTTGGTGGTATGCCGGAGATTGGTGAAAGATTTGCTCATGCTTTTCCAACAAAGGGGCAATATCCTCTGGTATAGGATTTTCTGGCTGTTTAAGATCAGAGATTGCATTTAACTGTATCATATACATAACAGAGTCCTTCTTTATCATTGCTTGAAGTTGAGCAGATGATATTGAAGTCCCCACTGTAGCTCTGGGTCTAAGACCTCTGAGAGTGGCAGGCTTGCCCATCTATGAAAACTGAATCCACTTTTCACTCCAATGAATGGTCATGGGGTTGTGCTGAGTCAACCAATCCATGCCAAGTACCACATCATATCCTTGCAGAGGTATAATCTTGAAATCAGATTTGAAAGAATACCCCTGAATTCCCCATAAACAATCGGTCAATTCATGTGAGCAATCAATTGTTTCACCATTTGTAACTTACCACAGAGGTTGGTTTCTCAAGTGGCTTCTGTTCTGAGAATTCCTTGGCGAGTATTCTTAGCGATAAAAGCAGTGTGAACTGCCAGAGTCAAGTAGCATGAAAACCTCCTTATCACCCACAAAGCCTTGAAATCTGATTGTCATATAGCTCTCTATACCTCTAACAGCTTGGAAAGCGCCATGAATTCTTCTTCATTTTCCTCACTTTCTTACGAGACAAAGCATGGATGTCCATCATCGGTGAGAACTTGCGGACTTCTTCCATAGCATGGACGAGGAGATTGAGCGGCACATTCATGTTTAGGATTCCACCTCTCACCACACTTGAAACGAGAGTCCCTTGGCCTTTCTATAATTCTTTAGGGAAGACAATCTCTCATCGGCAGATTTGGGTCTTGTATATTGAGGAGACCTTCTGTCTTCGGTTCTAGTGTGAAAAGGCTTGTGATAACCAGTAGAGCTCTTGTCGAAACACCAGATTTCAGAGTATCATTTGTTTGCTTCTTAGAATAACCAGAGAACTCCAGCCTTCTTGTATCCTTGCCAAGGAAATCTTGCATCGCTTCTTCCTGTAGCAAAGCAAGAGAACCAGCAGTATCCAAATCCTGTGGCCTATGTAACATAATTACAGAACGAATTTTCTTTTTCAATCCATCAATGAATCTATTGGTAATGTGAAGCGAGGGCATGGTGGGGTCATGTATGAGTAATTGGTGAACTATTTCACTAAAACTCTCTATGTACTTTCGAGATCTTTGTGGTAGTATGTTTGACATGGAAGAAGTGTCTAAGTAAGTGGTTGTGCTCATCCCTATCAAATTTGAGACAAGCGAGAAGAGGTGAACTCAACCCATGTCATGGTCTCAGGTTTGATTCTGAGAGTATGTAACCAAAGGCGAGCGACGGAACAATGCACGGTAGCTATCTTAACCCACAGAGATCTATCGACTCCATACACAGAAAAATAAGTCTGAGCGTTTGTAATCCACAGCTTAGGATTGGATCCATCAAACTGTGGGAAGGGAAACTCAGGTATCGCAGTACGGGGGTAAGTATGCATAGGTGGGAAATGACCAGGCATATTCAAGCGAGACCCGGCATCTTTGTATAGCGGTATAAGAGATTGGAGTGACTTATGCGCACCTGATGGTGCTTGTTGGTCAGGGGCGACGGTGTAAACCGCCCCATGACCAGACAAGTCGTGGCCAATAGGCCCAGACGCCGCCCTTAGCAGGGATGACTCCAGATGTGCGGAGCCCGGCATCTCGAACGCTGGAGGAGGTTGGTGTCCCCCGGCGATGTGTGATGAGCTTGGTGAGGATTGGGCGACGGTGACCGTGCTCTCCACCGGCAGTGCTTCAGGGATGCCGTTGAGAGTGCGCTCCACCTTCTTCCCCAACTCGTTGACGGCGTTCTCAAGTCCCCCGACCCGCTCGTCCATCTTCGGCTTCCACTCCTTGATCTCGTCCTTCATGGAGCCCTTGAGGTCGTCGATCCCCTTGGAATTCTTACTCGAGCCGAGTTGTCCGTTTGCTCCTCCGGTGTTGCCTTCGCCATCTGTCGTCGCGTCGGTGCGGATGAGATGAATTCGATGCAGGACCTCGATCCCCACAAACCTACTCGCGTGCTTGGGAATTATGGGGAAATCAACCCGGCCAGCGCGGTAATCGAGGATCTCGTTCCAACCCGAAGCGATTGCAAGGCTGGCCGATGGAATACGGAATCGATTGCGGCGGAAATCGAAGCGGAGTGATACCAATGTAGCGCTAGGATGAATATAGATAGGTAGCTAACATAAACTCCGGCGAGGTTCAGTACAAGTTCCTCGGCGCCGCGGCGTCGCCCGGCCTCGCCACACGCAGCCAACCGGCTCGGTATTGAGAACAAACAACCAAAACCTACCAACTCCCAGGAGTTCCTCTCTTTTCTCACGTGCCAACCCGTTACATGGGCTCAAGCAGAAGATACGAAACAATCGAAGTTGGGCCGACATCAGCTTTAGGCCCAGTCTGGTCCGCGATACCTCTGGTTCGGCCGGCGGCTTCTTGTAGCCCGTGTAGTCTTACCAGAGGCGTAATCTCCTGGATCCCCGTCTTCCTCATCACCATCAGGATCTTCAGTAGGCAGTCCGGTGACAGAGACGCATCAGCCTTTTTGTTTTTTGGTATCTGTAATTTTCGTCGCTGAACGGCCGGATATATGAGCGACAGGGCGAGCGGTGCATCCAGCTAGTGATCCCTCCCTCGTTCGCCCCCAGTCACCAACCGGACGACCCGGAATAATTCCGCACCCAGAGAAAAAGTAGGCACAGAGAAAAAGCAGGCACGGGATAGTAAACTACTAGTAGTGCCAGAAAAGTAGACGAACAGGGACGCGCATTTGACTGGACAGTGAAGATTTTCCAAGTGTATAAAAAGGCGGCGCCCATATTTCTCTCCTGTGTACTAGTAAATGTGCGCTGATGCCTGATGGCACGACATGAAATAAACTGCACACGGCCGGCAGGGTCCTCGTCCTGGAGCAGAGCAGGCGAATCCGGCCGGTGGCGGGCTGCCGCGCCGCGGCGCGGTGGCGCCTCCCCGGGCGTGGCCTCCTCTCGCGAGTTTCCATACCGAATCGATTCGTTCACACGCGTCGCATCGCATCGAATCCTCCCCTGGACGGCAACTGCGCGCAAGCGCGAGGTACTTGCCGGCCTTGCGCTTCGCTTGCTTCTGCAAAACTGCAGCGGCGGAGTCACTCTGCCTGCCAGCGAGTGATCGATCCATCCCGCCAAGTGAAAGGGACACGCGTGACGGCAGAGCAGCAGAGGCCGTAACCAAAGGGAGGCTCCGAGCCGCCCAGCACCCCAACAGCCGAGGAAAAAGGCCCAGCCCGATGCAAAGGAAAACGACGACACGCGATCAGAGAACGGGGCTTTGCGGTGCAGCGTCCGGACTCGGGCGGAGCGTGCTGGCTGCTGGTGATCCCGTGGAAAAAGTGCAAGCCAGTGGGCGCGACCTGGCACCTGCACTGCCTGACCGTGCAAAAAGCATGGATGTGCTGCCGTGGCTCGAGATTTTTTCAGGTTTTACCAAACCTGGGCACTCCCCGTTGTTCCCCGGATTTCGCCGTGGACGCGTTGTTGCATTGCATGGTATATGGTTCTTCGTAGAAACGTCAGCCTCAGTGTCTGTCTATGCACGGCAGCTCTGCTTCTGTCTGATTGCCTTTGTTATCGTGTAGTACAAAAGTTAGTGGCACACGCATAGAAGAAGAAACGGCCCCGAGCGGACCGGGGGAGGTGAAATGCCTTTGATTTGCTCGCTGTCGCTGTCCGCGTTGATCAGTTGCTCAACTCTGCCGGGACCGGGAATGGTTGTCTGGATTCCATCAAAAATCCCAGCGATTGATGCCGCCTAATTGCCCAACACCGAGATACCAAAGCAACATGCGTAATACCACTTCGTTCTGCAGTTTAACATCACCTCACTACTACAACCTGAGTATCATAAGATACTCGATCGATCACATAAACGTACGTGATAGCAAAGTGGTAGGAATAGGTTCACGGAAGATCTGTAGCATGTAGCTGTAGGTACTCCTGCCTGTCAACACTAGTCCTGTTAATGCGATTTCTCTGCTGCACCAAACACAAAAGTTACAGGGCACAACTGTCTTCGTTGCTGTTGACAACTTCGTTCGTTTTCATCGTTTCCCTCACTGTTTGGGGAGGAAAAACAGAACAAAGGCGTTGCCGGGGAAGGTCGCCAGTTGGCTGTAGCTCATTTTCTCCGACAGGTCGTCGCAGTTTCACACGGCAGCATCCTGCGCACTGTTCTCACGCACTGGTTCAGTCCACAGGCTCCACTCCAGAGCGGTTACGGTCGCAACTTCGAACTGGTCAGCAGCCGGTCTTTGCGCGCTTTTTTTTTCTTTCTTTTTTTCTTTTTGAGGGGGCGTCTGTGCGCGCATGATCGAGTGTCCTTACGGGCGGCCCAGACCAGGATTCATCTCAACATGAGACGTTAACAAAAAGGCCTGGCCGCTGCGTTCGGGCCAGCGAAATGACACCGTGGGCCGTGGCGTTGTTGCCAGTCCGGCCCGGTACAAAAAAAAAAATCTGAATTTTCCCTCTATGACCAGTTTCTTTTTTTTTCTCAATCGGGTCATTCACCCGTATTTCATTAAAAGGAAGAAAAAACCAAATCCAAATACAAAGACTAAACTGTGATGCAGTGGACATCACTGTCAGCCTCAAAGAATGAAAACCGAAGAAAGTCCTAAACTCTTTTGGATCCAAATTTTAACGATTACATAATAACCAATTTGCGACCTAGGACCTCGCGCTCAGGCGTCGTCCGCCGGCTCAGAAGCTCTCCGCTTCTTCCCGCGGAAAAAGAACACCTCCATCGCCTCCCTGTTGACGTCAGCGTCTGGGCCAGTCAAGGCAGCCTGAAGTTCGTCGAAGGAGACCTCGTCCGGGTGCTCCGCCTCGACGTGGATCCCCATCTTCTTCAACATCACCTTCCTCGCCTGAGCCTCTGGCCTCGCCTCCCTGTGCGCACTCTTCGCCGCAAGCCGCGCACTGCGCTTGGGAATGAGTTCATCCAGCTCCCTTCGCGGACGCGTCCGCCTTAGCAACGGCGTGGACAGGATCGGAGGGTCCAACGGCTTCTTGAACATTTGAAGCATCTAGGCCCCCTAGATTGGGTTTCAATGATTGATGACAATGTAATTATCATGACTAACGTGTGTTTTTGCGAAAGCAGTGTGAGTTAGGTCATGATAATGGTGATCTCGGGCGATGAGTTTGTTTCGCCCACGGCGATGGAATTCGTTCGGTTTTCGAGGATGGGCGACAAGGTTAAGGGCGGCTAGTTCGATTGTCGACGGAGTTGGGTGACATCGGATTAGTTGTTAGGACTTTGTTTTTTTTTTTTCGGCCGTACTATTAAGGGGGGTGCGAATGAGTAGCTCGACCTAGGCGAGTCTAGAGGCGAGTTGTGGTGCACACTTGAGTTTCTTTAGCACTAGGTAGCTCAATTTATGCCACGAGACTTGTTGGAGTTGAAGCAATTCACGAGTCGCGAAGACGGAGCTGAAAAAGGACCTCAAAGGCGATTTGGGCGCACCGGCCGGGACGCAAGACCGGACCTTCGGTCCCACCTTTCCGGTGGGTGCGTCTGGCGAGCATGTTTGGCGAGGTCCAACGGACGCGATGACGGGCGCTTCGGTGTGGACCGGAAGCAGCGGCCGGGCGCTTCGGTCGGGGCGTGTCGAGGCCGTGTAAACGACCGGACGCTCGACCGGACCCTCGGCGACGGACTCACGGGTGCGTCCGGTCGCTTTTTTGTCAGGCAGAGAAGCTGATTTCGTGGAGTTGCTTGATGGGGGCTATATATACTTTGTCCCCCTCTCTTGCCCTCTCTCTTGCCCATTTGTTGGTGAGAAACACCCTTGAGAGTGCAAGGAAGAGCAAGAGCCCTAAGGTGGTCATCCATGCAAGATTAAGGATCATCCTTAGAGTGTTTGAGAGATTCAAGGGTGCATCCACTCTTCTCCTAGGCTTGTTGAGGTCAAGTGAGAGTTCGTGCTTGTTTCTCTTGGTGATCGCCATCACCTAGGCGGATTGGTGGCGGGTCATGGCTTGAAGATCACCCGGTGGTGCTTGTGGGTGGCTCAAGCAAGCTTGTGGCGGTTTTGGGTGATTCACCGCGACGGAGTGTCAAAGAATCAACCCGTAGAGAGAGCACTTAGTTCTTGCGAGGACTAAGGGGAGCGATACTCTCGAGAGAGTGCTCCAACGAGGATTAGGGGGTGTGGCGACACCTCGATACCTCGGGAAAAAATCGCCGTGATCCTTCCTCTCTTTACTTTCCGCACTTACATTCCCGCAATTCTATTTCATGTCTTTACATTCTTAGAATTGCCATGCTAAGTAGGATTGGAACCTAGGGTGCAAAACTTTGTGCGGTAGTTGTTAGAAACACACTTAGGCACAAGAGGGTGAATATGGGCTAGTAGGTTGTTTATTTGAGTTAAATTTTTAGATTAGCCCAATTCACCCCCTCTTGGGCATCTCGATCCTTTCAAGTGGTATCGGAGCCGGGTTGCTCATAATTAGGCTTAAGCGCCTAGAAAGATGTCCAACGGGAATGGCCCACCACCCATGTTCGAAGGCGATGACTTTCCTTATTAGAAAATTCGCATGGAGGCCTACCTTGAGGCCGAGAATCGGTGTGCTCAAAGCCACCACCGAAGGTTACGAGAAACCTAAGGATGAAAAAAGCCCTCACCGAGCGTAGAAAAGGAACAAGTCACTTGGAATGCCAAAGCTAGAAACACCATCTTTAGAGGCATTTGCAAGGGCGTGTTCAACCGTGTCTTGAACCACAAAAATGCCCATGATCTTTGGGAGAAATTTGTGCGCTCCATGAGGGAACCAAGAGTGAGCGTGAGGAACGCTATAATCTTGTCATGAATAAGCTTAATTCCTTTGCAATGCTTCCTAATGAAAATGCTAATGACATGTATGGTCGCTTGAATGTCATTGTAGAGGAAATCAATGGACTCGGACTCACACAAATCACGCCGCGGATGTTGTGAGAAGGATGTTGTGTGTCCTCCCCATTGAGAAGTATGGGCACATTGTCACCGTTCTTCATCAAGGTGATCTTTCGAAGTCTACACCGATAAAAATCTTGGGAAAGATCAATGCCCATGAGATGTACATGCACATCAATCCCAAGGATGAATCTTCATCGACCAAGAAGAAAGACCTTGCTTTCAAGGCTAGCATTGACAAGAAAGGCAAAGGCAAAAGCGTTCTTGACTTCCTCTCAAAACCCAAGTGATGAGGAACTTGATGATCTTGCACTCATGGTGAAGAGAACTACCAAGATGCTCAAGGGCCTTAGCAAGAGGGGAGTCAAGTTTGATTCATCAAGAAAGCAATTCTATACAAGTAGCAAAAAGAAGCCGCTCTCCGAGATGGAGTGCTACAATTGCCATCAACTTGGTCACCTTGCTCATCAATGTCCCGAACCACCCAAGAAAGAAAAGCACAAGAAGAAGCAACGGGACAAAGAGAGAAGAATCAAGTGATGATGAAGAGAAGAAGAAGGATAAGCCATATAAGAAGAAAGATGGCAAGAAGAAGGAGTACCACAAGAAGAAAGATGGAAAGGCTTACTTTGTTGGTGATTGGCTCACCGACATTGAGTCATCATGTGGCGGCTCCTCCGGTGAAGAAAGTGACAATGAGCAAGAACATGTGGCGGCAATTGCTATTGGGTCTTCATACGCTTCACCACCACCGTCACCATCTTCATCGTCTACACACCTATGCCTCATGGCAAAGGACTCAAAGGTACCAAGTGATGATGAAAGTAGTGATAGTGATAATAATAGTGATGAGGATGTTGAGTATGAAGCACCTAGCTATGATGAGCTTGCGACCTTGCTTGGCAAGTATTCTAAGATGGTCTCAAAGGCAAACAAAAAGATTGACATGCTTAAACTTGAGAATGAAACTCTTCTTGCTAAACATGATAAAGCACAAAAGGCTAGTGATGAGCTTAGAGATGAATACAAAATTGTGAAGTCCTCCCTCAAGGAGCTCAAACCTTCCTAAAGGAGCTCAAAAAAAAAACACGATAAACTTGAGTGAACTCACAATGAGCTCATCATTAGATATAAAAAGCTCAAAGAAGAGTATACAAATCTCAAGGTTGAGCATGACAACCTTCTTGTTGCTAATGAGTTTCTAAATGATGAGCCACATGTTGCTACTAACCATGTTGTTAAGATTGATATAGCTACATCATGTGATGATTTGATTGATGAGAACATTGAGCAAAAGGCTAGTAGCAAAGGCAAGCAAGTGGTTGTGGCCGATCACTATGATGAGTACATCAAGATCAAAGATGAGAACAACAAGCTAAAGATGAGTATTGTTGAGAAAAGTAATGAAGTGTATGAGTTGGGTCTTGATTTTGAAATGCTCAAGCAAGAAAATGAGAAGCTCAAGAAAGAGAAAGCTCAACACACCGCCACATTGAGCAAGCCCACCAAGAGTGAAGAAGAGCACAAGATCATGCTTGAATTTGAGATGCTCAAACAAGAAAATGATAAGCTCAAGAAAAGAGAAGGCTCACCTCACTACCGGCTTGAGCAAGTTCACCAAGGGTCACAACCTTCAAAGTGAACTCTTCATGAACACCGTAATGAAGATGGACAAGAGTGGTATTGGGTACAAGGCAAATGAAGAGAAGAAAGCTAAAGTTCAAGCTCAACCCAAGGCTCAACATCAATTCAAGTCAGAGCCCAAGCCAAAGAGATGCTTTGAGTGTGGTCAAGAAGGGCATTTCTCTCATGAGTGTGTGACACCACCACCACAACCCTTGCCCAAGCATGCTAGACCTTTTGCCTTCAATGCTCACTACATGCTTAGAAAGGATACTAGTGGCAAGACCAAGGTCATGTTCTTAGGTCCACCAAACAAAAATAGGCCTAAGAAAATTTGGGTTGCCAAGTCATTGGTTGAGAGTGTCAAGGGCCCTTACCAAGAGTGGGTCCCTAAGCAACAAACTTGATCTATTGTGTGTAGGTGAACTACAAGACCGGTGGAAGTCATTGGGTTATTGATAGTGGTTGCACACAACACATGACCCGGTGATCCTCGTATGTTCACCTCACTGGAAGAAGGGGACAAAGGCCACAACAAGATTACATTTGGTGACAATTCAAAGAGCAAAGTGAGAGGTTTGGGAAAGGTTGCAATATCAAATGATCACTCACTCTCAAATGTCTTGTATGTTGCTTCATTGAGCTTCAACTTGTTGTCGGTTGGTCAACTATGTGATCTTGGCTTCCAATGTCTATTTGATAAACATGAAGTTGTTGTGATAAAGAAGAGTGACAAGCAAGAGATATTTAGAGGTTTTAGGTACAACAACCTCTATGTTGTGGATTTCACTTCCGAAGAAGCCAACTTGCAAACTTGCCTATTTGCTAAGGCTACATCTCTTGGTTGGCTATGGCATAGAAGACTAGCACATGTTGGTATGGGGTCTCTCAAGAAGCTAATGAAGAATGATCTAGTGAGAGGATTGAAGAATGTCGAGTTTGAAAAGGACAAGCTTTGTAGTGCATGTCAAGCCGGCAAGCAAGTTGCCAACACTCATCCAACCAAAGCTTTCATGTCAACTCATAGAGTGCTAGAGCTACTTCACATGGATCTCTTTGGACCAACAACATACAAGAGTTTGGGGGCAACCTATATTGTCTAGTGATTGTTGATGACTACTCAAGATACACTTGGACCTTCTTCCTTCATGACAAATCCGAAGTGGCCGCTTGCTTCAAGAAGTTTGCTAAAAAGAGCTCAAAATGAATTTGATGTGAAGATCAAGGAGATAAGAAGTGACAATGGCAAAGAGTTTGACAACACAAACATTGAGCTATATTGTGATGAAGTTGGGATCAAGCATGAGTTCTCTTCAACCTACACTCCTCAACAAAATGGTGTAGTGGAGAGAAAGAACCGGACACTAATCACTTTGGCAAGAACAATGCTTGATGAGTATGGCACCGATGAGAAGTTTTGGGGACGAGGCAATCCACACCGCATGCTATGCATCCAACCGCCTCTACCTCCAAAAGTTTCTTAAGAAGACACCTTATGAGTTGCTCAATGGGAAGAAGCCGGACGTCTCTTTCTTTAGGGTGTTTGGTTGCAAATGCTACATCTTCAAGAAGCACCAACATCTAGGGAAGTTTCAAAGACGTTGTGATATTGGTTTTCTTGTTGGTTACTCATCGAAGTCCAAAGCATATCAGTATTCAATCATGCCACCGGCATGGTAGAGGAAACATATGATGTGGAGTTTGATGAATCTAACGACTCCCCAAGGAGCATTTGAGAATCTTGATGATGTAGGTGATGAACCATTGAGGGAGGCCATGAAGAACATGCCGGTTGGAGACATCAAGCCTAAAGATGATGATGATAATGTTCAAGAAATTGACAAGCCATCTTCATCAAATGTTCCATAAGATAATGATAAAGATGAGAACAACCACCACGATGATACTCATGTCTCTCATGAACAAAGTGTGGAACAAGCTCAAGATGTTGATGCTCCACAAGACCCTCCTCAAGTGGTTGATCGAAGGAATTCACCTCTACTCCAAGCACATCCTCAAGATCTCATCATAGGGAGTCCTACAAAGGGGGTTATGACTCGATCTCAAAAACTTGCTAATCTTGTTGAACATCATGCTTTTGTCTCTTGTTTAGAACCTACTACCATAGAGGAAGCTCTAGAAGATCCGGATTGGGTGAATACCATGCATGAAGAATTGGGCAACTTCACCCGCAATGAAGTGTGGACACTTGTAGAGCGACCTAAAGGTGCAAGAGTCATTGGCACAAAGTGGGTGTTCCGCAACAAGCAAGATGGTCAAAGTGTTGTCGTGCGGAACAAGGCAAGACTAGTGGCAAGGGGGTTCTCTCAAGTTGAAGGTTTGGATTTTGGAGAGACCTTTGCACCGGTGGCAAGACTTGAAGCCATACGTATCCTCCTTTCATATGCATCACATCACAATATGAAACTATATCAAATGGATGTGAAAAGTGCTTTTTTAAATGGCTTCATAAATGAACTAGTCTTTGTTGATCAACCTCCCGGTTTTGAGGACCCTAGATATCCTAACCATGTTTATAGGTTGACCAAGGCGCTATATGGGCTCAAGCAAGCCACAAGAGCATGGTATGAGCGCCTTCGGGACTTCCTCATTACGAAGGGCTTCACCATTGGAAAGGTGGACACCACACTATTCACCAAGAAGCATGAAGGGAACATCTTCATTTGTCAAGTTTATGTCGATGACATAATCTTTGGCTCAACAAATGAAGAACATTGCAAGGAGTTTGGTGCCTTGATGTCAAAGGAATTTGAGATGTCCATGATTGGTGAGCTTACCTTCTTCCTCGGGTTTCAAGTCAAGCAATTGAGAGAAGGGACCTTCATCTCTCAAGAAAAAGTATACCAAAGACCTTCTCAAGAGGTTTGATATGGAAGATTGCAAGCCCATCAAGACACCCATGCCAACCAATGGACAACTTGACCGGATGTGGGAGGTAAACCGTAGACAAGACTCACTATCGATCTATGATTGGTAGCTTGCTCTATCTCACCGCATCTAGGCCCGACATCATGTTTAGTGTTTGCTTATGTGCTCGTTTTCAAGCTAACCCTATGGAATCCCATCTCACCGCGGTGAAGAGAATTCTTAGGTACCTCAAGCAAACACCAAGCATAGGCATATGGTATCCCAAAGGTGCAAGATTTTAACTTGTTGGCTATTCGAGGCTTCGGATTATGCGGTTGCAAAATTGATAGAAGAAGCACAACCGGAGGGTGCCATTTGCTTGGAAGGTCCATTGTCTCTTGGTGTTCGAAGAAGCAAAATAGTGTGACCTTGTCAACCGCCGAGGCGGAGTATATTGCCGCGGGAGCTTGTTGTGCTCAAATTCTCTACATGAAGCAAACTCTCCTTGATTATGGTGTCAAGCTCGAGAAGGTCCCATTGCTATGTGATAATGAAAGTGCCATCAAGATTGCAAGCAATCCGGTTCAACATTCCCGCACCAAGCATATTGATATTCGGCATCACTTCATTCGTGACCATGTGTCCAAGAAAGATATATCTCTTCAAGGAGTGAGGACCGAAGATAATTTGGCGGACATCTTCACTAAGCCTTTGGATGAGGCAAGGTTTTGTGAGTTAAGAGGCGAGCTCAATATTCTTGACTTTTCCAACTTCTCTAGAAAATGAGCTTGTGTTGTCCCTTGCATTCATTGTATAATATGCCATGTTTAATTTCATGCAATGCATATAGGGCTTGTCTAACATGATTAAGATAACCGCCGAAAAGCGTGTGAAAAAGCTTAATCTTGGTTCAAACTTGACAAGCCACCTAGATTCAAATTCCGTTTTTAAATTCTCGTATTGCATCTCATATGCATGTGTGTTGGTTTGTCGTTCTTCTTTGGTTTAAGCTTGAGTATCCATTTGTGTTCGCCCAAGGATGGAGAGAGCATTTGACGCTCCTAAAGGTTCATAAACTCCATTGCTTGGCCATACGATACTCCTCGATCGGTTTTATTGCCTATTTTCGAAAAATTAAAGCTATGCCTATGGTAAATTATTTGCAAAATCGAGGGTGTGAGAGAGGACTCCCATGACCTATTCAAGCTGGTGGTTATTTGGCTCTTATTTGAGTTGGAATCGGTTTGGGAGAAGTTCTTGAAGGAGGAAATCAAAAAATACTGTAAAACGGCGGCCAGGAAGCTTCCTAGGACCCTTTGACAGGACTCACAGTCCGGTCGGTCCTTGTCCCGGTCGAAGGAGATTTACAGGCTCTGTAATTTCGGCCGGAAGCGAGCGCCGGTGCGTCCGGTCGATGAAGGCTTGCGTCCGGTCGAGAAATTTTGACGCGTGGATCGACTATTATTCTGTATGACATGTGGGGTCCATATCTTTTTAATCTTCACCGCCGCGCGGGCCCCTTCTCCTTTCTTCCACTCGACGCCACCCGCCCGTCCGACCCGACGCGCCCAGCGCACCGCCGCCCGCCCCACCTTGGCGCCGCCCGCGTCGCGCTCCTCCGCCCGCCCGGCCGGCCCTCTCCCGCCCCCGCCGCGCAAAGACGCCGCCACACACCTCCGGTCCGTCGTTCCCAGCGCCGCGCCTGCTCCCATTGCCGCCCGCTGGGGAACCCTCGCCCGAGGGGCCGCCGTCGCCCCATTTAGCGCCGCCCGCCGGACCTTCCCCCTGCGGGTCGATCTCCTCGCCGAGGGACGTCTTCTTCCTTGCCGGCGTCTTCTCTCGCATCCCCGGCCGGGCCTCTCGACCAACGTGGTGAGCATCCACCTTCACCCTAGCTTTGTGCCCGCACGGTGTTAAACCAGATTTGTCTCTTTGGCCATAATTCCTTTGTTTTGATCCTTTTCTCGCCAAATTGCCATGCGGTGACACATCTTGTACCTCGTGGTTCCCCACATTGTCATGCCTTATCTATTCACGGGAACCCGCCTGGCTAGTGAGTTGGTCACATCATTGATAGCGGCGGCTTGGTTTTGGTAGAGGCGGTGACTCGGGGGAGTTCTCGGCGGTGGTTCTTGTCGATTGATCTCTCGGCGGCCATTGTTCTCTCTCGGTTATGGCGCGCACGAAGAACACCGGTCCACCTCCACCCCCACCTCCTCCTGGTGGTGACAAAGGGCAAGAAGGTTCTTTGAGTCGCGCCGAAGCCGAAGAAGCCGAAGCGCAAGAGAGGTGATGAGATGACACGTGAGGAGGTCCTTGCGGTAGCTAGAGCGGCCGAGACCGCAGAGTTGGGTGGTCCACAGGCCGGACCGTCTTAGGGGACCCGGTCTCAGCAACAGCCCAGAGGCAGCCGGTGCCACCCCCTGAGGGGCGGCCAGTGCCACCCCCTCGTGGCGGCCTCCGCCCCCTCCTCGGCGGATCTAGTCGGCGGTCGATCACCGGCTCGAGTAAAGACGAGGCCGAACCGTCGTTCCTCTCGGACTCGCCTTTGTTCTCTTTCCGGAGGCGACACGTCCCACTCCGGCTCGGCACCCGGCCACGGCCCAGTGGCGGCGGCCGCCCGGCCCGAAGGGTGCGAGAACCGGCGAGCGAGCTCCCCTTGACTTGAGGCGTGTCGGCGTCTGCGCCCGGTACCGCTTTGTGCGGCGGTACAAGTGGTTTCGACTTGCGCGACCAGACACTCTGAAGGGTATTGGGCTGACTCTTCACGCGGACTTCTCTTTGGGCATATGAGGAGAGTGCAGTTGCTATCCGTCCTCCACGAGTCTATAGGGTTGACAACATGGTGGCAGCGGTTGGTGAGGCGGTCGACCCCGCCTTAGCTATCTCCCGAGATTGGCGGACCTACTTGGCGAGAGAGGCGACTACGTGACTACGTGGGTCCGAGAGTTCTCGCCACCTTGTGGATTGACCCCGAAAGCACGAGTTCTTAGTGTTTGCTTTCAAGGCCGAGGTACGAGTTGTAGAGTGTTCGGGCTCGTCGGCTTCTAGGGTTGCCCTCCTCTCGGACTCGGCTCCACAAAGGGTGCTATGGCACTTGAGCCGCGCGGCGACGGGGCGGCGAGTGCCTCTGGTGTGACCGGGTTCGCGGTTGCTACAAGGCACCCCTTCGGCGAGGGCTCCCGGTCGTCTTCCTACAGGCCTCACTCCACTTGCCGAGTTGTGGATGCTATAGTCGGGCGGACGATTACGCCCGGGATTGGCTTCAAGGAGGCGATTACACGCTTGCGGCGGTGGATTCTCTTCCACCTCATGGACCGGATAGAGTTTGATATTTGGGATTTGATCTTTGTCGAGAGATGGAGGACACTATTGCGGGGAGGGGATCAAGGGTGCCGGCGGCTTCCGTTTGCTCCTTTGGATCTCCTTCGATTTGGAAGACCGTGCCTCACATGGAGGGACGGCGTTGTGCGAGGAGTGGACACGGTCGACTACACGCTTCCCCGCCTACGACCTTCGTCGACTCCTCAAGACCGATAAGGCGCCGTCGCCTACCCCGCTTGCTACACGTTCTCGGGGGCGATCCGCGAGTCGAGGCGGCTCGGGATGCCGCGGATGCTCCGGATGGTAGCTCTTGAGGAGGCACGATTTGAGTCAGAGGAGGAGGGAGCCACGGCTAGAGATCGACACCGATGCTTCCGATAGCTCGGCGGCGACTACGTACCGCCGAGGCCACCTCCTCGTTCACACGACCACGAGGTGGAGGTTCTAGTTACGCTCCTCCACCGTCAAACCCGGCTTTGCTTGCTCTCATTGCCGAGATGCGGGCTGATCGGCAAAGCGGCCGAGAGGTTCGTGACCGAGCGGCGGGCTATCAACTTGGAGATGAGGCGGGGCGGGGCGAGCCCGGCGTTCCCTACTTGCTTACCGGCGGCGGCGGTTCTGTACCAGCGGCGGTTTCGGCGGCCCGGCAGGCCGCTCTCATGGGCTGCGGTTATTGAGGCTACAGGGATTGAGGTTGAGATGCCTCGGCCACTACCACTTCGGTAGTGCCACCTGCTTCTCGATCTCGGCATATCGGGCTCCGGGACCTCGGTTCGGGGTTGCGATTTCCTTTCACCCGGCCCGGTTCCAGTGGTCCCGGCTTTCGGCCTCGCCCGGACTCCACCTCGCCCGGCTATATCCCGGGCTATGTAGCTTTTCGGTCTGGCGAGTCCGTACATCACCCGGCTTCACACCTCGGCCGCAGACGGACTACCGGCTTGGTGTGTCGCGGATCCTCGCTCTGATTGCCACGTCACGCCGAGGCTGTTCTCTCGGCCTCGCCCTAGTGCACCACTCACTTCAGCGGTGTGGCGGCGGCTCTTGGATTCTCACCAGGTCACTCAGGCAGCCGACGGCCCAGTCTATTGTTGTCACTACCCACGATTAGGTCGGTCGGCGCCATCGAGTCGAGTGTGCCGGTTTAGAGCCGCGTGGTCGACCTTCCGTGACTACTACTTTCGAGACTCAGACAGTTGACCACGCTGCCGAGCCACGGCCACTTGAGGACAAACAGTTGTTTCTACCCGAGAGGCGCCACTCCACTCCCGGCTACCCGCAGAGCCGACCCGACCGCTTCTTCCACACGTCCACGGTCAGGGTCTTGCGGCGTCGATGGTCGGCGGCTCGAGTTGAGTCGAGTCCGGATGATGCCTCTCGGTTCGTTGTGGCGACTCGTGCTCGATGTGACCAGCTCGTCTCGCCTCTACACCTTCTACCCGACCCTTAGCCTTTTGGTCCTTGATGACAAAGGTGGAGAGAGTAGAGTATGTAGACTTAGGGGAGCTTGTGAGAGGGAGTTGGTTCTTTTGGTGTGATCACTTGCATGCATCATGTTTACTTTCATGCCTCGCATTGTATATACTTGTGATGCATTGTGATACACTCTATGACATGCGTGCTCTCTACTTTGGTATCATTATATATCATGTCATGCTTTTGCTCATATGTTTTATGCTTCCGCACTTATGGTTTACTCGATTATTACTTGTGATTTTTTGATCCATATGAGCTATCCTTGTCGTACTCACTCTTCATGCAGATTCTATGAGTACATATATGATCTTGTATCGCATGAGCCACCCTAACCTCTTTGATCTTATTGACAGAGGCTCATGTGAACAAGTGCGCTTAAAACCTCACTCTTAATCTCCATACTCTAGAGGTTGTCATCAATCACCAAAAAGGGGAGATTGAAGCATCTAGGCCCCTAGATTGGGTTTCAATGATTGATGACAATGTAATTATCATGACTAACGTGTGTTTTGCGTAAAGCAAATTGTGAGTTAGGTCATGATAATGGTGATCTCGAGGCGATGAGTTTGTTTACGCCCCACGACGATGGAATTCGTTCGGTTTTCCGAGGATGGACGACAAGGTTAAGGACGACTAGTTCCGATTGTCGACGGAGTTGGGTGACATCGGATTAGTTGTTAGGACTTTGTTTTTATTTTCGGTCGTACTATTAAGGGGGGTACGAATGAGTAGCTTGACCTAGGCGAGTCTAGAGACGAGTTGTGGTGCACACTTGAGTTTCTTTAGCACTAGGTAGCTCAATTTATGCCTGAGACTTGTTGGAGTTGAAGCAATTCACGGAGTCGCGAAGACGGAGCTGAAAAGGACCTCAAAGGCCGACCGGACGCACCGACCGGACGCACGACCGAACGCTCGGTCCTTGACCGGACGCTCCGGTGGGTGCATCTGGCAGAGAGCATGTTTGGCGAGGTCCAACCGGACGCAGTGACCGGACGCTTCCGGTGTGGACCGGAAGCACCGGCCGGACGCTTCGGTCGGGCGTGTCGAGGCCGTGTCGCCGCCGGACCCTCGACCGGACTCACCGGGTGCGTCCGGTCAGGCTGTTTTCTGTGCAGAGAAGCTGATTTCATGGAGTTGCTTGATGGGGGCTATATATACTTTGTCCCCTCTCTCTTGCCCTCTCTCTTGCCCATTTGTTCAGCTGAGAAACACCCTTGAGAGTGCAAGGAAGAGCAAGAGCCCTAAGGTGGTCATCCATGCAAGATTAAGGATCATCCTTAGAGTGTTTGAGAGATTCAAGGGTGCATCCACTCTTCTCCTAGGCTTGTTGAGGTCAAGTGAGAGTTCGTGCTTGTTTCTCTTGGTGATCGCCATCACCTAGACGGCTTGGTGGCGGATCATGGCTTGAAGATCACCCGGTGGTGCTTGTGGGTGGCTCAAGCAAGCTTGTGAGCGGTTTTGGGTGATTCACCGCGACGGAGTGTCGAAGAATCAACCCGTAGAGAGCACTTAGTTCTTGCGAGGACTAAGGGGGAGCGATACTCTCGAGAGAGTGCTCCAACGAGGATTAGGGAGGTGTGGCGACACCTCGATACCTCGGGAAAAAATCACCGTGTTCCTTCCTCTCTTTACTTTCCGCACTTACATTCCGCAATTCTATTTCATGTCTTTACATTCTTAGAATTGCCATGCTAGAGTAGAATTGGAACTTAGGGTGCAAAACTTTGTGCGGTAGTTGTTAGAAACACACTTAGGCACAAGAGAGTGAATATGGGCTAGTAGGTTGTTTATTTGAGTTAAATTTTTAGATTAGCCCAATTCACCCCCCCTCTTGGGATCTCGATCCTTTCATTCGCAATGAAGTCATCAATGGACATGGCCGGCTCGGGGAGCTCGGCGCCCGCCGCGACGCCCGGATCCAGGAGGCCAACATCGACTCTGGGGCGCCGTTCATGGGCTTGGTTGCTTCACCTAGCAACTCGCCCAACAAGTGCCGACTTCGCCGCCGCAACCTCCCCCATCTTCCGGGTCCCCAACAACGGGGTCCGGAATGGGGTGCGATCTCAGCCTCTCCGGCAACACCTGCGCGGACACGACGCAACACCATACGAGACTCCCACCTCGGCCAGGCCAACCACCTCATGCGCCGGGTCTGGACGGAAGGCGTCGACGTAGTATCAAGCTGCCGCAACGGCCTCGAGTACCTCCGACACGGCGGCATCCGCCGGAGAGGAAGGTGGGCACACAACGAGGGAGGCCGCGAGCTCATCTAGCATCGGATCCACCTAACGGGCGGCGGGCGCAGTCTTGCCCGACACTAGAGTGAGCGAGGAGGCCAAAGGAAGCCACTGTTGCGGCCCACACTAGTGCAACTCAGCCGATGGTGCGGGCGCCGACGTAGGCTCCTTCCGTGGCGGTGGTGGTGTAGGCGACGTAGAAGGGGTCGGGGAACCGTCGGCCGTGGTGACCCGACAAATGCGACATCGACAAGGGACACCGTCGCCGTCGATCCAGGCCGACGGAGGGCTGGGAGGTGCGCCCGGTGACGCGACGAGCGCGACTCGCGGCGGCGGCGAGCCCGACCTCCAAAGATCTTCAACGGGCGGCGACGGCGCTGGTGCCTCGGCGAGGCGGCGGTAGCACCGCGACGAGAAGGTGCGAGCGCATGCACATGCTCGGTGGGAGAGGCGTTGAGGCAGCGCCCGACTAGCGCCGGCGGGGCGGGCCGCGGGCGGTGCAGGCGGTGGGCTCAGTACTGCGGCTGTCGAGGGGAGGAGGACCGCGTGCTCGCGGCATCCTCCCTCCACCGCGGGCGGACACGGGAGAGGCGACGTCGGGGAGAGGTCGCTGCCACCGGGCTGCGATGGAGGGAGACAACGACGAAGACGGAGCGAAGGGTGCACAAGGGCGACATCCGGCTCCGGCCGACCCGACAGCCGGACGACGTCCGCGCCGCAGTCCCGACAAAGGGAAGGCGACGGCGCCTGAGGCCGCCCGCGCCGCCCTGGTCTTGGGTCGGGAGGGGAGAAGACGAGGAGGACCGCCGCCAAGGGGGTCGCGGTGGAGTCGGCCAGAGACGCCGGCCGGGGTCTCCCACCCTGGCCCCATCCATCCTCGCAGGTGGAGAAGCGGGCTCCGGCGGCAAGAACCCTGTTGCGGAGAGCCCACCGCGGCCACCCCGACTCCGACGCGGCAGCGCGGCCGACCGAGTTTTGCCACGGACCCCAAGGCGGAGGAGGTGCGGCGGCGGGAGCTCGCCGGCCAGGAGGTAGGGGTCCCTCGGCCGTGGCGGCGACGGCTGACCACCGGCGGACGCGAGCACACGACGGAGGAGGCCGAGGTGGATGTGCTGGCGCGAGAATGGCGCACGAGAGGTCGTCCGTCTCCACGGGCGATTGCGACGGGCGAGGTGACGGTCGTCGGCACAGCCGGAAGGGGAAGCCCGGCGGGAGGCCGCGCACTCCGCCGACAAGGCCACCGGCTTTGGGAAGGACGCCGGCGCAGCAGGCAGCCATTGGCGCCGGAGGTAGGTGCGAGAGGCTACCAAGGTACACTCATGGAGTAGATCGGGAAGTGAGGAGCTCGAACTGGGGTCGGATTGGAAGGAGGAGGGTCGTGGAGGGAGATCGACGAGGCAGCGCAGGTGCCGTCGCCGTCGGCCGGGGGAGGCGGACGGGTCGGGAGGCTCCAACGGAAACATTTCCGCTTTGCCACTCGCACTCTCGCTGGTTCGCAAGAGTCTCTATGACCGTTTCACCCTTGACTCCGGAGATTACGCTTTCAAATCAATAAGATCATTCATCGGCAGTCTAGTTCTTACTCCCTCCATCCTAACGTACAAGTGTAACCACTTTTTATTTATATCCTATAATATAAGATGTACTCTCTCTAAACATACGTATATCGATGTAATAATATTAGTGTTGAGAGAGAGAATCAAGCATGTTTCTTGGTCTTTTCAACCAGAGGTGTTTGCGCCTTATATAGTGGGATGGAAGGAGTACTACAGTGCTAAGAGCGTCCCCAACAATCTATCTATGAGCTATCTACGAGTTGTTGACGTTGGATTCTCGCTCACGTGGCACAGAGAAGGCTGAAAAACCTTGACGCTAACGACGAGTTCCTAGCTAGACGCTTTGTTTGCCCCGAGGCTCTCCTTGTCTCTGCACCACTCTTCTTCCCGGGATGCCATTAAAGAAATCTAAAAAATTGCACTCATGTTGCTTCGGATGGCATGAACGGCCGAGAGTTGGATTGCTGTGTTAGCTCTTGATGTGACGTTGATGTTAAATCGCCACTGGCTAGATCGTTGCTGACGCCCTAATTGATTAACATGACGTCATTTGAGTCACGGAAGTTAAGAGTATAACAAAAGCTCATTAGACTATTAATAAAGACCTATTGAATTGAGGTTACCGTTTCTACATATGGGCCACATAAATCAGTTTAAGATTTCTAATGATTAATGAAAGCTAGGGTGGTATATAGAGACCTGGTTTCTACCGATGTAATCCATTGTGTACTCTCTCTCTGCTAAAATTAGTATAGTGCCCGTGCTAACGCTACGGTGACATTCAGGACAAGACAAATTAAACAATTGAAATGGTGTAAATGTGGTGATTTTGAAAGAAAAGAATAAAAAACATGATTTCGATGAGATCCAGATATCAAATAACGATTATTTGCATGGCAATAATGATACGAGAATACATGGATACATACACAACCTTTCAGTTTTAACATACAACAAAATAGTTTGGCGAACTCTGAGAATTTACATATTATAGCCGCTGGGAGTCTTGCTCCTAATCCCGGTGCCCAGCAGTGTTGTTGCCGCAGACCACATCCTCCACGGCTCTCCAGTGTCTCCTTCTGTTGCCGCGCTTGGTTTGGCCGCTTCCCTGCTGAACATCGGTGAGACCAGCTTCTCCCCTACAGTGACCATCTATAAAAATGACAGGCAAAAACGAATTATGAACCATTGCAGCCTGTCAGAAAATATTCCACAAAGAAGTTGTTTCATCACCGACAATTGTGTTATCTTTCATTCAGCATAGGAGGAAGCTGAGTTTTTGCAAGTTCCACCAGAGGAAGCCACCGTAGCCAAAACAAAGCTATATTAAGAGGACAATTTTTTTTCACAATTTTCGTATGTCAGCGGTTCAGGATTCATATCATTCTAGTGCTATGGAATCCCTTATGGGTCATCCCATTATAAATTGCCCCCATGTTACATGCTAGTTTGTGTCCAAGTCTCTACTAATGTTTCTCAAAATTTGTCCCAAATCAACTCATACTTTAACACAACATATCAGTGGAACTTTCGAATACAAATACAATAAGCTACTGCATGTCTGCATAAAAATCTTGTTGTGTTGATGGCAGCCTCACAATCTTCGAAACAATTGTAAACAATTGTACCAAAGGTTTCATTCATGATACTACGCCGTATTTTTTCTACATAACTAAGCACCTAATCAGAAATGAGAGAACCAATGCCTTCACAGTGTGCATGTTTCACAATGTTGTACCCATACTACATTTTACTGTAGTGGCAACGAAGAGCAAAAAGGACACATTATTCAAAATTAAAATTTCCAATTGCTTAGGTTATTTGCGTTCTTGTTCTCATTGCACCGCTTCTCCCACTGCCTCTGAGCATTCTCCTCTTCCTCGTACTGTCCTGTCAGCTCAGACTGCATCTCCCGCACCCTCTCTATCTCCCCATCCAATTCGTAACTGATCACAGTGGCCACCACCACCAGCAGCCCCTGATAGCACTCTCTTTTAATGTTTGTCTGTGATGTAATGTAACACCATAGAAGCAGGAACTGATCATGAGCTGCGTTGAATCTCTTTGCAGTCCATAGTATTAAAATCTAGGGTGTGTTTAGCACCCCCAACTTTCTCTCCAAATTCCACTATGCAAAAATAAGATTCCCCATCACATCAAAAAATGCCGCACATTTATTGAGTACAAAATGTAGATAAAAAAATAAACTAATTACACAGTTTAGATGTATATTGCGAGATGATTCTTTTGAGCCTAGTTACGTCATGGTAGGATAATATTTACCACTAACAAACGAAACGTCTACAGTGCTCGATGTTACATTCCTCCAAAATTTTGCACCAAAATTTTGGGATCTAAACACACCCCTAGCTCGTCCTCACTTGAGCTCAGAGATGATAAGATATCTTCTGCAGCCATCTTGATGGCAGAAATTTTTGTATTACAATGGCTAACTAAGTTGATTTAGACGATTTAGTTCCTCCCAGACCCGGCATCCATCTGACCATCTCTAGACAAACTGATATTGTACCGTAACATTGCAGAAAGAAAAACAATCTAGTTCCTCCCTGACCTGGCATCCATCTCTATTCTCTACAGAGCAAACCATCAACCGAAGACCAACTACAGGGGCGGATCCAATATATTTTTGCAGCAAAACTGAATTCGGTAGGCATGTACACGCTTGTAAATAGATAGATCAGATCCGAGTACACCTAGCTTTAGTTAACTACAAATTCCTCACGGATCATCATCAGTCAACCAGACATGTCACGGACTTTTTTTACAGCTCCATAACTGCCTCCGCAAGCCTTGATTCAGATGAGATTCCTACGATCCATATTCATCTACTGAGTGTGACAAAACAAGGTCCTGGGAAATAGAATGTCCTAGATTGGGGATCCAGACCTCACCAGCGAAGAAGAGCAGCTGACCGAGTCGGTCAGGACCGTCCTCGCGTTCTTTGATGGCGTCCCCGATGGGGGGATGGCGGCTTCCGCCCTCCGAGCGCACACCATGCTCGCCGTCCCAGCGCGCCACCGGGTGTGGTCGCACACCGATCTCGCCCTGGACCTAGACGTTGCCGGCGATCAGCTGCAGCGGCGGCGCCGGTGGTTTCTCTTCTCTCTGTTTCCTTCTGTTCGACATTCCTTTCACACCTGAGATAGTCACGGTGGTTTTTATTTTACTTGTTTTTTCTTGTCGGTTTGAGATTCGAACCCAGGCGTGGTCGTTCCTTCCGCGGGCGCTGGGGCGGATGTGAGAGACGTAAGACCTCTGGATAAACTTTAAATCCTAGCTTTTGGTTATGGGATCCAGATGGATGGTGTTGTTTGTCTGCCAAAAAATAGAAAAAGTGTCGCCATTATAGTAGAGATAAGCGATGCTTTTTTTTTTTTTTACTTTGAGATATTTTATATGACCATTCATGTTATTAGAAAATATTACAAGTATTATATAGTTTGTTATGACTTATTCTATCTTTAGAGATATTTGATAATACTTTATTTATTTTATAATTTACATAAATGAATTTAAATATGACATATGGTCAAATAAGATGTCTGAGTGTAAAAAATATTTTGTGATTGAGGGAGTTTACAAGTTCGGGCTGCGGGGAAAGTTTGGATGAGCTCCAGTCAATAATGGTAGCGTGACGTTGGAGCATTACTTGAGGTGCGTGGTAGGTTGAACATTTCGTCCACACCAAAGTAGTACCGTGTTTAGGCGTGCAGCAAATAGAAAAATGTACAAGTGGCAAAAGTGGCTGGGGGTAGGGGACAAAAGATATTGACTTGACCTGAAGCTGCGGGCCGGGAGCACTGGCAGAGTGTACACGATATATGTGTCCCCCTGAATCTTTTTCTTCTCCTCCCCGTTCGCTTCCCGGAAACCACTCTGCAGAGTGCAGACAGACCATCGATCGCTAGCCGTGCCCATGTACCCGCGCGTGAACCCAGACGCGCTGCCGGCTCCGATGGGCCACGCCGCCCACGCTGTTGTTGCGTACCCGCCGCCGCCGCCGCCGCCGGAGCAGGTCTTGCCCGTGACCGTGATCCATCAGCGGCACGGCGGGGCCGCGCCGGACAGGAGCAGCAGCGAGGACCACGACCCCAGCATGCTGCTCGTGGCGGCCACGCTGATCACGATGCTCGCCTTCCTGCTCGGCTCCAGCGTCCCCGGCGGGTACTGGCCGCAGGACACGCCGTCGCGGGACGGCAGCGGCAGGATGTACCGCGCCGGCGACCCCATCATGCGCGACCTGCACCGGGCGAGGTACTGGGTGTTCAGAGTGGCGAGCTGGGCGGGGGTCGCGAGCTCCATGGTGCTCACGCTCAGCCTGCTGGTGAGGATGGCCGTGGCCTCGCGCCACGTGCGGTGGTCCTTCGCGGTGGCCTACGCTAGCCTGCTCCTCACCTTCGCGGCGTCGCAGACCAGGACGCACCTGTCGCTGGACATCATCCTCTGCCTCGCCGTGCTCGCCGTCTCCTGGCTCATCACCAGCGTCCGCGAAGAGAACCGCGCGTGCATCATGAAGCTGCTCTGCTGCAGCAGCACCCGGGACAGCTGAACCAGCAGCAGCAGCGCCGTTCAATCCTCGCTCGGAACTTTTGCTTGTTCGTTGGTGACGCGATGCTTGCTTGATTAGCTGGTTTTCCTCTAAAGCTCAGTGAAAATTATAGGCACGAGAGAAGAAGCCGCAAAGATATGTGGTGAAATTTTAGGAGCGGGCGGTGTGATGTACTCTTATCTATCCTTGCTGTGATGATATATCGAAAATGTATCCTTGCTTTGAGCTACTATGTTAATATACAGTATTTGGGAATATAACGAACAATGGTGCCAACACATTATTACTGCAAGAGTGCGAGGAAAAGATTAAATTGGCAATAGCGGAAATGGGAAAAACATTCAATATATCCACACATCTTTATGGTCCTAGGCAACATTGGAAAACAGTTATCCCTCGTTGAATCGAACAAATGAATAATAGACCATAGCGTAAAGAAGAAACAACAATCAAGCATATCCATTGATCATTGGCAAATACCCTCATAACAGAGTCAACGAGTCGCCGGTTCATCTATCGGCTGCTTTTTGGCGCATTAACGCGTTGCATTATTTAAGGCTCCTTTCCAGGAATCCAAACAAACATTAGCACCATCCCATAACGATTTTTGATGTCAACGTCAACGTCAACGTCAACGTCAACGTCAACGGCGACTCGGGGCGACCGCGCCGCCCACCTCCGAGAGCCCCTTCCACGGCTTCCCCCGGCGCCACTGCCGCGGCGGCTCGCCACCGGGCTGCCCTCAAAAAGGGGTGCCACCGCTTCCCCCTTACCTCCACCCCAAGCTCCTCCAACCCCTCCTGCTCTTTCCCCGGCGGCGACCTCGGCGCCCGTGTTCGGGCCAGGCGTTGGGCGGACCGGATCCGGGCCCTAGGACCCCGACCCACGCATTCTCGGGCCGCCCCTCTTCCCTCCCCGGCCGGCGGCGGCGGCGGCTCGCGGGTCTGGAACCCCGGATCTTAACGTCCGCGAGCCACCTCCCCTCCCCGGTGGTCGGACGCCCTTGGCGGCGCCGGCGGTTCGGCCGCGCGAACGGGGAGGACGCCGTCCGGCGGGTGGGGTGCCGGATGGGCCCTTCGTGGTGCGCCCTCATCCTCGTGAGACAGTTCGCCGGGCCCGGGGCCCCGGATCTGGAAGGTACAAGCGCCACGCCCCTAGTTCGTCATTGGTCGGCCGGGCGTGCGTAGGCGCCTGGGCGGGCGGTGGCGGCGACCTTCTTCCGTTCATTTGTGTTGCGGTGACGGCGCCACCGTGGCTAGTGGTGGGGCGAGGTGGTTTGTGCTGGCGCGTCCTTCGCGGTAAGCGCGGGCGTGCAAGCAGGGTTTCGTGGTGGCACCGCTGGCATGCCAAGCCACCTTACTCGGGCGCAAGAGTGGGGGAAGAAGATGTCATCGAGGAGTTGCGGTTCGTCTTGCGGGTGGGGTCGAAAGACCTTCGGTGCTCTCTTCTACGTTGTCGGCGTTCGTGGATATCGATCCCCTTCCTGAAGGAAACACTTGATCACCATCGCTCCTACACCTTGGTCGCTTTGGTCATCTTGCTGTTCCTATTTGTGCTTCATGTTTCTTCTCACCTGGTATGTCTAGCTAGTGGTTGTTATAAACGTAGTCCGGTTCGTTTCCGGTGGATGCTTTGCCGCCGAGGTGTTCTTCGTTGCTTGAGCGGATGCTTTTTGCCGCCGTGTATCTTCGGTAGGAGTTGCGGTTCGTCTTGCAAAGGCGGGGGTTGAAAGACCTTTGGTGCTCTCTTCGCGTTGTCGGCATTTGCAAGCATCGATGCCCTTCCCGAAGGCAACGCTTGAGCACTCTCGCAGTCTCTACGCCCGTTGCTCCTACACCTTGGTCGCTTTGGTCGCCTTGTTGTTCCTATTTGTGCTTCATATTTCTCCTCACCGGTATGTCTAGCTAGTGGTTGTTGTAGCCGTAGTCCGGTTTGTTTCCGGCGGATCTTTGTGCCTCCAAGGTGTTTTTTTTTGCTCGGGCGGATGCTTTGCCGCCCGTGTATCTTCGTGTATTTACGAGCTTGCGTTTCCGGCGTCTTGGCGTGTCGCCGAGGTCACGATCATTCCCGACGGATGATCTGCCGCCCGAGTTCTACGGGCTGCGTTTTCGGTGTGCTCGCGCGCCGAGGTCGCATTGTCGTTCCGGGCGGCTGCATTGCCGCCGAGGTGGTCGCCGTCTTTCCGGCGAGATGCTATGTTGCCGAGCTTGGTCGGATGGATGCTTTGCCATCTGTCGGTCTAGCGGATGCTTTGTCGCTGTTGTTGTCTTGGGCTCCGGTCACCGCTAGCTACCTATGTGTTGAGTTTTTTTTGTTGTAATAGGTTCAGTTGTTAGTTGGAGGGTCCACCCCACCCCTCTCTGTCGTCGGGGTTATTAGTTGGAAGGTCCACCCCACCCCTTCCCCTTTTTTTTTGTTGTTTGTTTGTGTCTCGTGTGGTTCGAAGTCGTGGATTACTTGCAAATCATGTGTAATTTCTCACTTCTACTAATGTGGTACATGTCAATGCACGCTTTCGAGAAAAAGATTTAATTTCTATGAGTCCTTGTCATGTTACTTTTGAACCTAACCAGAACGCCAAGCTGTATATTTGTGGATGTACTACACTCGGTTTCACACACATTGCATTTCAAAACTTCACCGAACATATGGCTGTAAAGTTTACATTGAGTTCACTAGTTGCTGTGAAAAGCCAGTAGAACATCGCATCATTCACCGATAAACCTCGAAACTACAGAATGCTAATACTAGTTTCAATCCACTGTCCGAACATGAAGACGATAGGAGATCGACGACAAGTAGGCAAGGGCTGCAAGGCAATAGGTTTGGTATAGTTTCAGTTGTCGCGGTTGCAGCAGAAGAGCACCCGGATGACGCGCGCCCTGTGGTCCGGGTGGAGGTTGATGACGAGCCAGATCAAGGCGAGGACGGCGACCCAGATGATGACGTCCAGCGACAGGTGCGTCCTGGACTGCGACACGATGAAGGTGAGCACGAGGCTGGAGTATGCCACGGCGAAGGACCACAGCACGTGGCGCGAGCCGACGGGCATCCGCACCAGCAGGCTCAGCGTCATCACCATGGAGCTGGCCACCCCGACCCAGCTCGCGCCCCTGAACATCCAGTACCTCGGCCGGTGCAGGTCGCGCATGATGGGGTCGCCGGCGCGGTACCGGTGCACCACCACCAACCCGCCGCCGCCGCCGTTGCTCACCACCGTCTGGTCGGCCTGCCAGTAGCCGCCGGGCATGGTGAGACCGAGCAGAAAGTTGAGCGCCGTGATCAGCGTCGCCACCACGATCAGCGTGTTGGGGTCGTTGCCCGCCCAGCCGTCCCTGTCCCTGTCCGCGGGCGCCGGCGCCCCGCCGAGCTGGTGCTGCCGCGGCACAGGCAGGCCCGTGGCGATGAGGCCCGCCTCCATGTTGCCCGGGGTCGGCGGTGCGCTAATCGGGTACATGGTCGGGTACTGCTGCTGATCCATGGTGGGTTATCGATGGATCGTCGAGGAGCTAATTAATGGCAAATTTGTTGGATGAGCTGAAACTAGGGATGGAGCTGAGTGCTGTGTCACTATGGATCCGTGTGGTGTCTCGTTATTGGTTTTCTTTCGATGGAGTGATGAAGAGAGCAAATGATCCATGACACGTATATATACACGATTCCCTCTGTGTTCCATGTTCAGGTCAAGTTGTCCAAGTCAATATTTTTGTTCCCTACTCCTTAGCCGCTTCTGCCACTTGCGTATGTATCATAATCCTCTGCACTCAGTGCACGACCTAAAGTAGCAATGGAACACGGTGTGTCCAAAAGTTCAACAACCAGGTTTGTGTCGCCAACGCGATAAGAATAATCGTGATTTTAGCTATAAAGCTCAGGAAAGATGCATAGCCAAGGTAATCAATGGACTGTTTGGTGTGCGACGATTGACCCAAGGGTGGACTCGGGCTGTCCCACCCTGCGCAGTTTACTATGACTCAATGCTAGGTCTAGGTCTTCGATGGCTTTATCGCCAAGGAATTATGCATGGATCCATAAATCGTTATCTGCAAATCTCCTTTACCGATTGTCTAGTTAACCAGGGTCGTCCAGGGGCATACGACAGTATGTTGACCACTTGACCCTAGTCTTAACTTAATAAGTACTCCCTCCGTTTCAAATTGTAGTTCACTTTAGCTTTTCTAGATACATTGATTTTGCTATACACCTAGTTATACACTATGTCTAGATACATAGTAAAATGGATGGATCTAGAAAAGCCAAAGTAAAGAAACTACAATTTGGAAAAAGGAAAATTAAATGGACAAATTAGATTGGACATGAGATTTTGTTTTGTTGGTTCCCATAAATTGGATTCCTCAAATAAGATGGAGAGTACTCCCTCGGTTTCAAACTTTAGTTCACTTTGGTTTTTCTAGATCCATTCCTTTTACTATGTATCTAGACATAGTTTATAAGTAGATGCGTAACAAAATCAATGTATCTACGAAAGCAAGTGAACTACAATTTAAACGGATAGAAGTAAGTTGCATAAGCACCCTCCGCATGTGCAAATACTCTCGGTGCCCCCCTTCTTGTGTGTGCATGTGGCTCCTCTGTTGTGTGGTCACCCTCCCATAGGTGCGTGCACCTCCTCACCCCTCCTCCGTGTGCCTACTCGCCTGGTACAACTACCTCCTCTCCTGCCAGCACGCTCCTCTTCCGAAGTATTCCCTCTATATCATAGTAAGACAATGTTTTGGATAAAGTTTGAGTCAAACATTGATAATATAAATCATGAATAACTAAACGAAGGTGTCTTGATTTGAGAGCTATTGTTAAAATTAAATTAGGATTCGAATTGGGGTCCTCAACTTAAACTAAAAAAGTAGTAGAGAGCATTTTTAGGGTAATCATTGGAGTTTTGCTTAGTTTTTTTTTTGAGCAAAAAAAAAAAAAAGAGAAAAAGAAAAAGGATAGAAGCCTCGTACATGTGGCCCACTTCAGAGGATGGGCTGCTGGCTCCGTCTAACTTGCTGTTGCTGGGAGTAGGTCTCCTGGTATGAGTAAATATGGGCCTAATCTTTAGGCCCGTAAACCTGATAATAAGATGCCTTCCTCGCAAAAATAAAATAAAATAATAAGATGCCTGTTTGGTAGTATCTTGTAACCACGTTGTTTTTGACCAAAATCCAGTTAAATAAATATATATATTTGAAAAATCTGAGTGTTAATGGTTTTCAAAAGATCTAGTTTCTAAACATGTACACTTCCATAGTCCCATATTTGTTCGCCAAGAATAATGGTCAAAGTTAAAATCGAAGGCCACAATTCACAGGAGTAAAAAACTCTTTCCTCTTTGAGCTGCTCGAGCCCGGCCTAGAAGGGATCCATGTTCTTCAAACCAAGGTGCATCATCGACAGTTTTATTCGTGCTTTAGTGATCGTTGACTATCATGAACTGGGCGCCACCACTAGATAGAACATCTAGACTGGAGCAAGACATAATCAATATAGAAGTCAACAAGCGAAGACATCAATCGATTGGAAGGCTTGGCAGTTAAAGGGTGGTTCTCTTGCACACACTAGCTCATAGTCAACTGGCCATATGCAGTCAGCTCTCAGCTGTCGGCATGGAATCCTTTCCTTTCCCTTTTGTCATGGGCGCTCTGTTCGAATCCTGTTCACGCATATGTTGACACGCTGGATACCTGATACATACTCCGTATCTCATTGTACTCACTGTACATGTGTTAGCGTGAGCGTGCATACATCGTCCATTCGTCCTTGCAATCATGAAAAAGGAAAGAAAGAGAGACGACGAATTTCTTGCCGTGTTTCCTGAAGGAAATGTGTATGTGTAGTATGAGCCCAGTCTGCAGGAGGCCCAAACCAAAGGACGAAAAGACGACGACTGAACACATCAATTCGGAATTCTATCGAGAGCAACGCGCTGAATCGACAATGACTGTTTAATTTGTCAGTGTCTGCAAGTAGAGCAATAGCGCGTTGCACACTTGGACTGTTGAGCAATAGCGTGTAGCACAGTAGCAGTGTCCATCTGTAGCTTTTTTTGACACCAAATAATCTTTTATTAAGCTCATTCTCCATTTTGCTCTGTACTAGTAGTAGCTAAGCAATGACTGATGAGAATGGAAGAAATATGAGAGTTGCTAATTTCCAGACGCCTGAAATTTATGAACGGCGATGAAATATTCTCTGTTATCACCTAGTCCACTTACTTGATTAAACATCAGAAAACCTTTTACCGATTTACTTGGAACTTCATTTTTGGTGAACCTTTCAAAAGTACTATTCCTTAGAATCAGCCAACAATGCAACCAGACATACACCAAAACTCACTACAGCTTGAATAACAAGGATAATCATTTTGTACTCAAGAAAATAAATTCAGACGGGCCAGGAGGACTGGCAAAACCACTGAATGTCCATTGATTTTTCTTTTTCTTTACATGTCGAGATGGGAACATCTAGTCTAGTTTCTAAAATGCAGGTGGGTGCTGAAAAGGTTACGCTAAATCATGCCTGTGTATCTATCTATGTAGATTCTAGAGTGTAGACTGCTATAGAGCTCAATCAAGGACATAGGCACCTCCATTTTCACCAGATACCCTTGCAACCGTCTCAATTTGTAACGGATTTTTTTTACATATTGGTTGACTAGCTGATGAGAAAAGACAGTCAATTATCCCATCACCAAAACAAGCAACAACTAATCATTTCATGAGCCAATCAAGGTGAGAAAAAAACAAGAGAAGAATCCAAGAGTAGTATAGCAAAACGGGCAATGTCCCGGTTTCGAAAAAAAAAGAGTAGTATAGCAGTTCTCGTGAACACAGCTCGATCGATCATTCGTCATGCCGCTGCGTGGTCTTGCTTGCTTCAGGATTCGCGGGCACCGCAGCAGAGCACCTGGATTGCGCGCGCGCGGCGGTCCGGGTGGAGGCTGACGATGATCCAGAGGAAGACGAGGACGCCCGCCCAGATGAGGAGGTCCAGCGACAGGTGCGTCCTGGGCTGCGACACCACGAAGGTGAGCACCAGGCTGGAGTAGGCCACCACGAAGGACCACCGCACGTGGCGAGAGTCAGCGGGCATCCGCACCAGCAGGCTCAGCGTCATCACCATGGAGCTCGCGAACCCCACCCAGCTCGCGGCCATGAACACCAAGTACCTGCAATGCACATGCCCCGTGCAGGTCAGCGATCAGCTCGCTCGCACAGAAGCCAGCTAGCCGTGGTGGAAACGAACCGTACGTGTACAGCACGTACGTACCTTGGCCGGTGCAGGTCGCGCATGATGGGGTCGCCGGCGTGGTACGTCACCTGCCCCTTGCCGTCCCTGGACGCCATCGTCGTGTCCTGCTGCCAGTAGCCGCCGGGGATGCTGGTGCCGAGCTGGTAAGTGAGCGTCGTGATCAGCGTGGCCACCACCAGCAGCGTGTTGGCGTCGTTGCCCACCCAGGTGTGGGGGCCTCCCCGCCGCCTCCCCGCCGAGCTGCTGCTGATTTATGGACTGGCCGTGATCTGGCAGCGGCGGGTACACGCCGCCGGGGGCGTGGTTGCCCATCTCCAGGTTAACCGCCGCCGCCGCCGCCGTGTTTGGGTGCACGGCCATGGCGCACACGGGCTAATAAGCGAGAGATTATTCGACAGATGTTGATCGGCAGATGGAATTGATCGATGGAAGGTGGTGAGCTTGGTGTGAGAAGTCTGGAATAATGGTTGGATGAGTGTAAGTGAAGAGAAGAGAAGGATCCAAGGTCTATATGCACCTCTCCCAGTCCCAGAGTGCTTCAAGTCAAGTCAACGCATTCTGTCCCGTCCTGTAAGTCCTACCGCGTTTGCAACTTGTACTTAAGTCCAAGAAAAACTCTCCTACTGTACTTATCTGATAGTACACTGCGATGAATTCGTGTTGGTCAGTTAATGCCACACCCAGTAGTGCCTCAATAATAAGTAAATAATACTCCCTCTCAGTTCCAAATTGACCTTTGACTTTTTTTTACTAAAGTTTGATTACTTATCTTATTCAAAAAAAATGGACAGATATAATCAAATTTAAGTCAGTCTTAAAAAAATTATTAATAAAGAAAGGCACGACAAAAGATGTGATATTTTACATATTTTTTTTGAATAAAACAAACAATCAAATTTGATATAAAAAAGTTAAAACTCTTATAATTTAGAACGGATTTAGTAATTATTAAAATGTTCCTAAAATAAAATCTCCCAAATTTTGCAGATATGCAGGAAACTTAACGCGGTACAAATGACGCGTCTCCTGCTATCCCTGTATATAGTTTATCTTAGTGGAAGACTGGCAATGGATTAGTACTTGAATGGGTATATCAGGGGCAGGGCTACCCCATCCAAACGCGTTTACTTGGACTCAGTCTCGTATATGCTCATCCAATAATGTTAACCAACAGTAGTAGGCATAGATTGGAGTAGCAACCACGTATAACAAATCTAAAAGTTTCCCAACATATAGTCAAATGATGATGATCTACTATAATGCCTAAATAGAGGTGTAGAGTCCCCAATAATTGCATTAACTCGTAGCAGACAAGACCACAAGAGTTTTTTGGTATATTTATGTGGGACTATATTTGAGAACGGAATGATAGTCGCGGCAGGTAAAAGTTTTGGGTATAAAAGATCAGGATTGCTAAACGAATTTGCAACTTGGAGGCAGATAGGGACGCGTTATTGGAGGACAGCTCTGGAAGATACGTTAGCAACTTGGAGGCACAAGGTCGTGAATCGTGATCACGGGACCGGCAGCACGGTTCGGAGCGGGACCGGCAGCACGGTTCGGAGCGCCCCCTCGGGCCGGGCCTGCTCGTGGCCGTAATGGGACTCTCGATCTAGGTATCACGTGCTGCTGCTCCTTTTATATAAACTAGCAAACGTGTCCGTACGTTGCAACGGAAAAAAATACTACAGGTCTATTTATATGTTTTTATATGTTATTGTCTTAATTAATGACATGTCCAATTCTTTTTCTAACTTTGCATCTTCACGTATGTGTTCCGGTTGGGTTGGGCGTTTTCCCTAGCACTTTCCTATTCTGTTTAGTTTTTCCTTAATTAATGACGTGTTCAATTCTTTTTTCCAACTTTATCTTCACGTTATTTGTCTTTTCTGTATGTGTTGTGGCCGGTTTCGTGTTGTCTTGGAAGCACAAGAGCTATCTAACTCTATAAGCACGGTTGTGTATATATGTCCGGATAAAAAGAAACTCAATGTAAAAGAAATTTTCCTTTGTCGGGTAGTTAGATAGAGATAGAAAAAAAGAATGGATGGACGTCTGAAATTTTTCTCTTTATTAGTATCATAGAAGATAAAGGGAAAGGAAAACATATTCGGCCGGGCGAATAAAACGGATCTGTCGCCAGCTAAGTCGACATGGCTGAGGTCTCTCAAACAGTAGGTTTTCTGGAGGTCAGCCTCACGTGGCCGAGGATGAATGGTTTTGCCGGGTCGGCGTGGCCACAAACCTGCACAATCTACGTGAGTATCGGGCGGCGAAGTTTCTTGGCGTGTGCCGCGCCTGGGAAAGGCCACGGCAAAAACCAGAACCACGAACGTGTGCCGCGCCTGGGAAACCGGTCGTCTTTCATGGGGCGAGGTCCAACGGACACTGGGTGAAGCCGGCCCACAGCCCATTTACATGCCGCACGGTCTCAACAGACACCCCGAACCCTAATCGAAAAACAAATAATGGCAGAAGATGAAACAAAACTATTTGCCAAAAATATTTGCCCCAAAACCCATTACCTGGTAGGGGGCATGCGTTTAAAAATACACTTGCCCCAAAACCCTAAATTTAAAAATCAATTAGTGACTTGGCAAACGCCATGAACCCTAATTTTAGTAGACGCTATATACACTAATCTCATCAAACGCTCTAAACCCTAATCTTTGTAGACAACTTAAACCCTAATCTCAGCAGACGACATGAAGAGGAGGCGAAGTCACCGGCACCATGACAGCCATGATCATAAGGGCCGTCCGTAGCGCTGATCGATCGATCGATTGGCCCGTCCGCATCTTGCTCGGGGTTTTGGGCATCCGCACCGTCGGACCCCTTGGTTTGTAACATGGCTGTTGCAACATGGCTCTCAAATAATTGCAACATTCTCGATCTACTTTTGCAACATCAATATGATTCTATTGAAACATCCTCTGCAACGTTTGAAACAATTGAAACACTGAAACATACATCTGAAACAACCGAAACACTTGAAACATGATCTTGCAACATGTCTAAAAACATCCGAAAACACTCTAAAAACACATGACCACCACACGACCATAGTCTACCTAGTGAGAAACATTGGATGGCTGCAACCATGCCCGTGGATTTCTAACGTCATTTCGGCAGTACCACGAACACGAGGGAGAGGACGATCTGGAGGCTGATCTGGTGCGTTCCGGGGCTGAGCCGCCCCTAGGTGGCCACCTGGAACCATGGGCGGGCCCAAAAGGGTAGTCCAGGTAGGCCATGGCCTACCCCGAATTTGGCCCAAAATTTTTACTACTCTTCACAGCCCAACATACTTGGCCCATAATTGACTCCATCGATCGCTTCCTTTCCTCTGTCCGCTCCCGACTCCTCCGTCCCGACGCTTCACCGCTCGGCCTCCTCGCCCCCCTTCGCGAGTAGCGCCAAGACGGAGGGAGACGGGGGCCGCCCGACGCTTTCGCGAGGCGAGGCCGCCGGCCGCCCTCACCCGCCGGACGCCGCCACCCCACGCCGCCGGCTGGCCTCCCCCGCCCGGCCGTCTTCCTGCGACCCACTGCTCCTCGCTTGCCGGTGAGTTCAAGCTTTCTCTGTCAAATCTTAGGGTTTCGATTTTAGGGATTGGATTGGACCGTAAAGACTTAGGGAGTGTAGATCTATCGTAGATGAGCCTAGAATTAAATGAAATTTGCTGTGATTTTTAGGAAGTTGAGGCATGAAGAAATCTCTTATATTTATGTAACATGTAAGATCTTATCTTATGTATACTATTTGAGCAAGTTTGAGACTTAATTATGTAAGTTTTGAACCTTTGAATTATATAATCGTATTTTGGTTAATTTATAGCCATTTTTCTTTGAGTTTTGCGTGAGCAAAAAAATTTTTTTTGGAGTGGACTACCCTTGTTTCAAGTGCTGGGTCCGCCACTGCCTGGAACGCCCCCTGAAAATGGCAATTGCATTGCAACGCAATGCAAAGACGATCGAGCATATCGCTACGAATCCGTGGCACTGTCCCCAACCGTACCCACGTAACGTTCAGAGTTCAGAGCCATCCTGCATGCCGGACGGCCGGACCTGCCTAGCTCTGACCACATCTACTGCGCCGCGCATGCACACTCACACCCAACGTCCCAAAATGCACAACAATCCCTCACTCGCGACGACGACGCTGTGCTAGCTGTGTACGTGTCGATCAGTACGCGTTTTATCGTTACGTGTGTGTTGTGTACGTGTTGAAGGGTTAATTAAATTAACACAGCAAGACTATTGCGGTTAATTAAATTACACAGCAAGTGGACAAGACTAAGGGGCCTCACGCCGTCACGCGGCAGGCCCATGCACCGCAGCGTCCGGACGGACGGACGGCTGGGAGGAACGGTCACCGATTTTTTTGACGAAACCGCGTACGTGGAGTTACTAGTAGAAATCCCCTAAAAAAAACCTATATAATATAGAATTATGTATTTTTTAGGAGAATATTCCCGGCTACATACTACTCCATTTATATATATATAAAAAAATATCAGCTGAGAATAGAAACGAATCTATCTACGATAGGCGGCGACGCCGACCATGGCTGAGGTCTCTGAAACAGCAGGCTTTCTGGAGGTCAGCCTCACGTGGCCGAGGATGAATGGCTTCGCCGGTCCGGCGTGGCC
The DNA here is from genome assembly GCA_015847255.1 of Hyparrhenia diplandra. Classification (NCBI taxonomy): domain Eukaryota; kingdom Viridiplantae; phylum Streptophyta; class Magnoliopsida; order Poales; family Poaceae; genus Hyparrhenia; species Hyparrhenia diplandra. The sequence continues at coordinate 49,916 of JADLZK010011086.1, forward strand.
ACAAACCTGCACAATCTACGTGAGCATCAGCGGCGAGTTACTGGCGCACCAAACGCTTCCGTTCGAGTTCGACCATGACGAGATGAAGAACTGGAGGTTGAGGGTAAGGATTCCCGTCGCGTCGAACTGGCTGGAGCAATCTCTCGATATCTTTGTGGAACGTTCCGACCTCCTATTCCCAACATGGTGGTGATCCGCGGGGGGCCGCACACCTCGCACTACACCGCCATCTTGAGCAGGGCGCGGGTGCGGCTGCTCGACGCTCGGAGACATGGATGATGACGATGAGGAGGAGGAGAAGAAGATGAAGAGGCGCCGCAGCAACGCGGTGGAGGGCAACCCAAGGCTGCTGGAAGGGACGATGCCGTTCGGCAAGGTGGTGCAGCTGCTTGACTGGGAGTTGCCGGCACTCGGGGACAAGCATGGGAGCCCACGGTGTGTGGTGCGCGGCACGGTGGATGTGCGTATCAACTTGGTGAGGCCGTGCGCCGTTCTTTTTTAGGCAGCTTAGGTTGTTGGCTGTCTCTAGATTCGGTTCCAGTTTATCTTTTCTGGTCAGATTGTTCATTGTCTGCTTAGATGATTTCCCTATCTTATGTTAGTGATGAAAGCAAAACTGGCGTCGTCCAGCGCCGACGCCGCCGCTCGATCTTCCTCGTTTTGCCGTGATCTTGCCTTCTTTTCTTTGTATTTTGTTTAGATTTGGTTCCAATTTATCTTTTCTTTGCATGACGGTGCGGTACGTTCACAAATCAGCGGCACCAACCCTTACTTACAGTCGATGTTGGCCACGACGGGCCACGAGCGGCGCGCGTAGTGCATCGATCGCCAACGCGGCCACGGCACTGCAGGTGCGGAGGCGGGGGCATTGTCGCTCGGGTCGGCGTGTGCCGCGACCGCAATAGGCAAGGCGACGCGAGCCGGGTGCCGCGGCGCGCGATTCGCTGCAGTGCCGTGGCCGCCGATTCTTCGTGTACTGCCGCCATCGCCAGCTGCACGAATTCAATTCGCGGTGCAGTGTGATCGCAAATTTGCGCGAAGCCTCCTACAGTGCTGCTATGTGCCACGTATCAGAGTCGATGCAGTATGGGGAACCCTGAATTTTGGCTCTGATCGAGAAATCTCTCTATCTGAGTTTGTAATCCTGCAGCCGCCGCACCGTCGCACTCGCCGGCGGTGTGTCTTTCTATGGTATTGGTACACTTAGTGACGAGCAACGTGGCCTCAAAGATTACAGCGCAACAAAAGTGACGATTATGACGCGAAACAGGTCGGAGGCGGTCAATCCACACCGGGTAAACAGAAACACAAGCAAAAGAAACTGATGCTTAATCTGTTATTAAGCATCACATTATTAACTTATTCCCAAATTGCAGTTCCCGTCATGGGATGCACTGCCACCAACATGCTCCAGAAACACAACTGATTGCAGTTGCGACATCAGACAAGAATCTTTCAACAAACTGAAGGATCTCCCTGCTAAAGCCTGACCAAGATCTCCCTGCTAAACCCTAACCTCCACACCAGCATTGACCAGATGCTCTTTCACTGCTAGTATGGGAACCTGTAACGAGTAAAAGCTAGGACGTCAATTCAATATATCAGACCCAAGGACATATACTATATCATACTGAGTTGATCTATTGAGAATAACAACAGGCTAAGCAAAGCATTACTCTAGGATAATCTAACACTGTAGCAACAAAGTTGTGCAGGTTATATGAACGGAAACAAAACAATAATAATAACCAAGTTCAAGTACTAACACTACTATTAAAAGAAATTCGACTTCTAGATCAATGGTTCCTTTAAAATCTAGCATAGTAGCAGTGATTGTTGAGTAGTCATATAATTTTAATATGCTGTAAACAAGAGTTGCTAACTTGGCATCCACGCTACCTAACACGGCTGAATTATTGAGTAATCATATAATTTTAGCAGAAGAGAATTTCAAAAGCTATGCAAGAGATTTCAAACCAGTCTGATAAGAGATAAAATACATGTAAGTTGCTAGACAAAAAAAAAGGTCCCAGGAAATAGTTATGGCCTAGCATTGCGATAGAAGAGGAAGTAGAGGATAAACATAAACCTCTTTCCGGTGGAAAATGCCAGCAGCAAGGGCAGCAGAAGCATTTGTTTTCTCAAAGACTTCAGAAAAGTGTTGAACAGCACCAGCACCACTGCTCGCAATGACTGGGATTGTCACAGCATCAGAAACCATTTTAACCAAATCTATGTCAAATCCACAGCCTTGGCCTGCAGGATAAGTTTATTACAATCATGATTATATTTAAAAGAGTAACAAATCTATATGAAAATTCAAGTTTAACATGCAACCTCAACCCTAACTACAATTTTTCAAACACTAGATGTAGCTTATTAAATATTTAAGAGAACTAAATGCTCAAGGTCTATTTAGTTCAACCTATATTAACATAGGAAAACCCACAGATTCCAAGCCATACAGCACCTGCTTAACCTAGTCAAACATTATGCAATTTTGCAATAAACAACAAGATTATATGTGAATAGGGGTTCCTCTTTATGAAAAAAACATGCTAACGTGTTGTGTGGTCTGACTGTGTGGTGTTCTATGAAAACCCTTTATTCCTAATATATTGATACACAGCTCTCCTGTCTATTTTTGAGGAAAAAAATAAAAATGTTCAACCGGTTGTTTCAACATAGCCCATCCCTAGCCAAGATAAATGGAGGGGGTTGTGGTAGGCTTGGAGAGCCAGAGTAAAAACCGGTCATTCTTGTGTAGATGAATGAATAGGGTGAAATATAATTCTAGACTGGAAAAGTGCATGTCACAAAACTTGTATGAAATGGATTACAAAACCATATCGCAACAAAGCTGAAACACTCTAACAATGCAAGAGCTGCATGCAAAACATAAATTATTCAGCAACTGGGAATATATACCATCACAATCAATGCAGTTAAGAAGTATTTCTCCTGCACCCAATTCTTCAACAGCTTTCGCTAGTTCATATGCTCCTATAGGTCGGCTATCACGTCCACCATTCACCTGAAACGGAAATAAATCAGCAATCATGCCTCTGTAAGTCACAGTTGCCGGTACTAACCTAAAATTCAGCCTAATAAGAATATGAAGGCAGCACAAACTTTAAACAGCCTATGTGGTTAAGACAGATAAGATTGACTTACTGTGCACTGGTACCATGCATATTCTTCTCCTGATGGACCTGGAAATAGATGAGACGTGACAACATAAAACAAAATTGCTAGTTTACAGCATAGACGGGGAATAAGAATATACCTTTAGTGGATACCTTTACAGTTTTAAATGGCACATCTTCTTGACTTTTGACATATACCCGCCGAGGATCAATACTGACAACTACGGCCTAAATAATGGAAATAATTACAATGAGCAAATTAATAGATTATATAACAATACTGATGTAAAATAGAAATAGCTTTTTGTATGTAGATGTGATGTGGGGTCGGCAGTACAGCCGTCGCCCACGTGGTCAAAAGCCCAGCTGGGACAGCAGCATAGCCGAAGGGGCCTGAAGGGGCTTGTGAACGGGAATCAGGAGATGTGAAAGAGAGCCTAGGAGTTGAGTAGCCGAGTGTTCGAGAAAAAAAAAAAAGTTGAGTAGCCGAGTAGGCTATCTCCTATATATATGTAAGCTTCACCGATGAATGAAATCAAGAAAGAAGTTATCCTAATTCTCCCATCCGTGCTAACTCTCAATCTCATCCCCTTGCTCAGTGTCTAGGTAACAGCCCTGGCACCACCTCTACCTGGTTACGAGTTTCGCAGTCAGGGGCCTCCCTCCTTGGGTGTGCAGGACCTTGACAGTAGATGGTTAAGTTGAATGCTAAACAACAAGGCAGATTGTGGATACAGTTAAATATTTCTAGCAAAATGAGGCACATATAGAAGTACAGTTTTACTGGATTGAATGATTAGTGTATGAGCAGCACAAGCGGGAAAACTGGCAGGAATTAAATGGTTGCCATTGGCTTTTGCTCAAATTGGTCATCAATGTCTAACATGATATCTTGTTTTAACTTCAGTTGCCAACTAAGTTGATTCATTTTCTAATGATTTTGAGTGGTAAAGGAACTTCTGCTTATTGAACCTTGATAGGCTGCCATGAGTCATCATGCCAATAGATGGTGACATCTAGAAGAGCTTTAATAGTTTCATAGGATATGTGACCACAAATCAGAGTCTCAGCAAAAAAAAAAAGAGACATAGAAAGGACCTCTGAAATTAGGTGGCATATGGATGGCAGAACAAAGACTTGAATATGACATTTTGTGATGTTACTTCTTTCAGAAAAAAAATGTAGCAAAAGGAAACATCTCTCATATATCATGAAAACTAGCTAGTAACATAAAAACCAGATACAACCTTTTAACTTATGTTTGGCAGCAAACCAATAGAAAACAAAATTGTAATGATCTAGAAATGAATAAAGAAAAACCTGATTGCCATATACTCTAGAAATTTGCTCCAAGCTGCTTTTCCCTGTCTTTACCTGATACACAGAAAGAACTGTATAGTGGGGAAATAGCTGAAAATTGTAGTGAAAAATATAATACATACACCAGTTTGTAAAAAGGCTTCAGCAGCATAAACAGCATCACTTCCAATTGAAATTTTGTCAGCACCGGACCTGAAATATTCTGATGCTACTTCCAAGCTTGAGTAGTATCTGAGAAGAAATGTACATGATTACATGGATATATTTTTCCCGTCTCAGTATTAACTAAAACAACAAATGCTACCTATTGATAATTTAGTTGGAGCCAAAAGTTTCCATAAAAAAAAGTTCAAATCAGAAGACAGGAAACATGCAGAGTTGCTAAGGAATCAAGAAACAAGATGACGAGATGAGAAACTGTCTCACACCTAAAACTTTGGTGAAAAATTAAGAATATATAAGACAAGCCTATTCAGATAACAAAACAAGGAAATTCAGATCAACTTCAATAAATCTCTAATGAAGTTAACACAATATTTAATAAAATTATCTTAGCAAGTCAACAGGAAACCAGGTTGCTAAGAAGATAGTTTCTGGAATCCCCATTGCTCAAGAACATAAAAAGAGAAATAACCTTCCATTTGCATCTGTGAAGTCTCGTATGCCCCCACCAACTGTAAGTGGCACAAAAACCTTTTCAGAGGCACACCGCAGTACCTATTGAAGATCCCATGTCATCACACCAGACAAAGGGGTTTAAAGAGTAAAGACAACAATTGGAGGTTACAAATCTTAAACAAACCTCTAGCATTGGCAAATCACCCAATGGAAAGTCACGGAAACCAGTTATATTCAAGAAACTGACCTAAGGAGAATGATATTCATGATATCAGATAATTAAGTTTACATAAAGAAAATTACACGATGAAAAAAAAAGCTTATGCAGAAAAGTACCTCATCAGCACCATCTATGTAGTACTGACTTGCTAAATCGACTGGCTTGCCAAGGTTTCTTACCTATGAGCATGTGATGTAAATATGAACGATTGGTGAGAAAGCTGTGTATCAGGCAAAATATAATAACATTGTCTTAGATTTATTCTCATTTTTAATATATCCTTGAGAAATACTAAGCCTAAAGTATCACCTAGAACGAGGCCAAAGGTGTCATCTGGAATTAATCCTGTTGTCTAAGAAGTTTTAACCACACCAAGCACTAATGAATAAAGATGTGTACCTCTTTGCTGCTAGTATGATCTCTTACATCATACTGATCACCTTTTGTTACCACAAGATCTCCTTTATCATTTGACCGAACATCAAGGCATGCTATCACCTGGACCGTTTAAGAGAATAAGAAGGATGGCAATCTAAACTGTGGTACACAATGAAACATAGACAATACAAAGCTTACTCTCTTTGCAAGTTTTGATGCTTTCCTACGTGCAGGGACCTACATTGCATATAAATATGAATTTAATATTTAGTATGCATCAAACAGAAAGAGAGTGCCTACTAGAAACAATTTTACTATTACCTTGGTCCCAGAAGAGTTTGGACTGAGAAAATTTTTTAGAATAGAAAGCCCGGTAGCTGCACAACGGAAAAGAATGTTTATATGATTATTTATTAAGTTTAAACTTAGGAAATCCAAGTGTCAACTGCTACCTCTGATCACATATACAAGTCCATTCATTAATCAGGATTGTTGTAGGTAAACTCTTTTTAGCTTTGATTATCAATATCTAAAAGTCATAAAGATGGACAACACAATATTAATGTTAACATATCAAACAAGAAAAAAAATCCTTCCATAGACCATAATATAAAACCCTTTCTATTTGAAATAATATATGTCCATAGATATTGCTAGTCAAGGTGATGTATTGGAGACTGTGTTGCTGTACTAATGACTAATATTTCCAATCAAATGGAATAAATATTTACCTCCACTCTTTTCTGGGTGAAATTGAACTGCCTGAACATTGCCCATTGAGATAGAGGATATAAAGCTGTCACCATAATTGCATAACGAGGAAATCCAGTCTCTATTAGCATCTGACTAAGCATGTAGAAAGAAAAGAGCAAGTCACGCCTCATGAGTCAACCAAAGCACCGGAATCTAAATGGCGTTGTTACTTACAGGCAGTATGTGGTAGGAGTGAACAAAGTATACATGTTGGCCATCAGCTCCTTGCAGCAGTGGCGTGTCCTTGGTGATCTGGAGAGCGTTCCAGCCAATATGTGGAACTATGAGGCCATTTGAGGAGTCAAATCGCCTGACCACGCCCGGTATCACACCAAGGCCGCTCACTATGACGGTATAAATGCAAAATTAGTAAGCAAGTCGCACGCAGACGAAGTGGGATCGGAGAGTGAGAAGAGCTTTACCCGGGCCGTTCTCCTCGCTGGAGTCGAAGAGCAGCTGGAGACCGAGGCAGATGCCTAGGAAGGGGCGATCCCTTTGGATGTACTCACGGAGTGCGTCGGCCATGCCCGTGCTGTTGAGGACGTCCATGGCGGAGCCGAAGGCGCCGACACCGGGAAAGACGAGCCGTTCCGCGGCGAGGATGTCCTCCGGGCTCTGCACGTCGCGGATGCCGAAGCCGAGGTGGCGGATGGCGTTGCGCACGCTGCGCACGTTCCCCGCGCCGTAGTCCAGCAGCGTCACCGCTGCGGGGAGGCAATTTTAAGCGAAACGCAGCAGTCAAGCTATGGCTCGAGCCCCAGAAATGAAAGGGAAGTTGGCAGCGCTTACTGTTTGCGCCGGAGGACGCACGGACGGAGAGGGAGCCGGAGCCGCATCCACGGGACTGGCTGCTCCGCTTCGGGCGGCGGCCCGCGGAGCAGGGGACGGTGAGGATGGCGGCGGCGGTAGCCATCGCTCCCCTGTGACTGCAGCGGCGGCTGCATTCCGTCCCCTTTCTCGCTAAGCAATCGACGCTAATGCCACGCAGACACGATGGAGCAGGCGACGAAGGAGGAGGAGCCGGAAGAGCCAGGAGGTGACTGGCGACGCCGGAAGGGGACGTACGGCGGCGCCGGGGAGGTCGTGCTCAGAGGCAAGTTCATGCGCTCACTCACCCTAGTAGGCCTTTTTTGCGGGCCTCCGCTGCCGCCCCGCTGGGCCGGTAGGCCACTTTAGATAACGGAATGAATAGACGTTGGGCCTCAATGGCCTAGCCGGCTTGCGTGCCCGTGGACAGACCCCGCTCTTCTTCCTCCAAAAAGAAGTGAGCAAAGGAATACAGTAATTCGATGAATATTCTTGAGAAAATGGTAACCATGAAACAACAGAATCTATCATGATTTTCAAAAATAATGTAAATGGACGAAACAAATGGAGCACAATGTTGAACCAGGTATATTGGGCGCTCTTTTTGGCAATGGAACTGCCAACTTGTGGTGGAATCGCCATTAGGTCATATACGATACACTTGGTACGGTATTTTTAAAAGTTGATGTACATACCAGAGTACCCAGACAGACCACGCATTATTTGCAAGCGCACTTTGGCTTTGTCCCAGAGTATTTGTGTATTTGGAGATAATAGTACAAACCAGGTTGGTCGTCGGTGTCGCTACAAAACTTGACATATGAATCATCACGGTGAAGACACGATTACCTGTGCAATTTACAAATCAAGTTACTCTATAGCTAGGTAGTCTGTCCACTGTCCAATCGAAGTTTTCTGTCACTGCCTTGCAATCCTACATGAGCATCGATCGTGGCAGCTGGACTCGTCCCACTTCGACGGCACAATGCTTTTGTGGGCTTGTGGCCTAACAAAGATGCAGTAACACGATTTCTACTTCTCGGTTGGAGTCTCAGATTTCGGAGGAGCTGTATGCTTCTGGGTCTGGGTGCGACCCAGATCTAAGTTTTGCATCTCACTGGCAAGCATGGCCCTTCTTTCTTTCAGAAAGTTGAGTCGATTAGTCAACTTGGCTAACGCAAAGGATGGTGCCGCTCCGGATTCCTGATAATAGAGTGGCAGCAGTAACTTCAAGTCAACGTGGCATCGTTAACATCATCTTAAAAAGAGACAGAAAATGGTGACCCAGGGTAGTAAAATCAGTGTTTATTATGGAGCAGAATGTGATCACCTCAGTTTTAGTACTTGAATAGGCATTGGAACCTTGAACCCTCCATTTTGATCCGTCTTGGCCGTCCTTCCCAATCTCACCCTTTGGATACAACATCTTCTGAACCATTTGGTTTGTAGCCCAGAACATGTCAGGTACAGAATTAGACCCTACAATTGGTTGTGCTTCGACTGAGGAGCCAATCTGTGGAGAAAGGCCAGCATTTTGTTCACCTCTGCAGAAAGGGAGGCCAATTATGTCTCAGCCAAGGATTCTAAAAAGGAGAAAAAAATATTATGATCAGTGAGAAAGTAATATTGAATGCTCGGCAGTAAAACCTTACTCGACAAACTTGTCTGCATTTATGGATCGCTTGTTGTTGCATGATTCACATAACGAGGTGCAACTCTTGTTGAGTTGTCCCCGAAGATCAGAAACCTTTTGCTTCAGGTTCATAATATCAGCTTCAGCAGCAGCAACTTCCTCAAGATCAGCCTTAGTCTATGATCAACACAAAGAAAAGAAAAAAAAAGCTTCAAATGGTGAAAAACATGACCTACCTCAATAGCCAGATTCAGAAAGGGTACCTTGGTGTCTATCGTTGACGGAAAGGACACTTGTCCTCTTCGCATATTCATTAGACCAGACTCCAATGAAGCCCTCAAATTTCTCTCCTTCTGCAGCTGATCTCGTAAATTTTCCACCTGTTGAATGTGCAAAGTATTCTTGTTGGACAGAGGAAAAAGCAGAACATTGCAAGCACAACAAACAATTTCCAGAAGCATGTAAATGCAGCATAGTTCTGAGTCAGAACTCCCTGTATAGAACGAAACAAGAGCGACTGAGAAATCAGAAGGCAGCTGAAATACAGGAACAAGGATGGGGAAATCCACCTGTTAATTTTGTGTTCTATACTTCTATCTCCAGTGCCTACCAATGAGTGAACTCTTGGTTTTTTTTTTGGTCAAGGGTCAGGTTTCCTAATGTGCTAGTGAGAGGTTCTGTAGTAAGGTTGAGTGTGATGTGAGTGCGTGGGTGTGGGTTTGTGTGTGGTGCTCGGTGCTGTAAGACCAACTTTTTTCATTCTTCTTAATATAAATGATACACAGCTCTCCTACGTGTTAGAGGGAAAAAAACTTCTATCTCCAGTATATAAAAGCAGACTATATGGTCCAGTGCTGGATGGATACATGGCTATGACAAAATGACATTTTAATATTTTATTAATGGTTTATTAAATGCCATTGCCCTCACCCCTGCCTCTGCACCGAAAAACATTACCATTCTAAAAACTTTTTTTTTATCTGAAGGAAGAAATAAACTGATGCTTCACTGTGGCACCATGTTCAAATCCTTTGCTGAACATGGCAAAAACCCAGGTCAAGTAAAGAACCATACAGTTTTGATAAAATGTGAGGTAAAAAAAAGTTGGCTGCAAAGGAAAACCTAGACCTACATAAAAGGGTGCACCACCGGCAACCTCCTTAGTGGTTGTTTCTCTTAGTGCAGAGTTTGTTGAGTTGTGTGCTCTCATGTGCTAAGGCATCCGGTGTCTTTTGGGCTTTTGCCCCTCCCTGTACACATAACTCTCTTCTTCTTAATTGAAAGGCAGAGCTCCTGCCACTTACGTTCAAAAAAAAGTTGGCTGCGTAATGACATTAGAATACCAATAGATATCAGAACTTCATTCAGTTTGTTGTTATCAGGGAGATATTCCTACAACAATAACACATGATTGCATTGGATAAGTTTGGGCGGCAAGAAGGTGTTTGTTTTGAAAATACTCATGCTTTAAAAAGGTAAAAAAAGAAGAAGAAGAGTCATCTTAAGAGATTGCATATCGGTTGTCCTGGGCATCCAAAATGACAAGAACAAGCAGCTATCTGACCGAGTACCATGACCATGCCTCGAACAAAATGCAGGAGTCCATTTGTTGACTCTTGAAACACGAGTAAGGATCAATTTCTCAAACTTATTAGGCTATCGCTTGGGTTTGGATGTTTGGATAGTACTTGCAGCATAACTGCTAGTAGAACAATCCCACCTTCAACATAATGCATGATATCTTATGTCTTTCTTAATTATTTAAGTTCAAACCCTGCCTGGTAGGAGTATTCTCTTTCCAGAACAGCAGCAGCACCACCACCACCAACAACAACAACAACATAAGCAATAAGCCAGGCCTTAAGTTTGAAGTCTTACTTCTTTTTCAAGTGCTACACGGCGCTCATGTAGTGCTTCTTTTTCGCCTTTCTAAATTTGCCTGGAGAACTGTATTTTCTTTTACCTGAAAAAAGAGAATCATCTTACATGGAAGAATGTTATGTTACATGATTTTCATGTGATCCTAGAGAAAAGGTTATACCTCTTCTGTAAGTTTAGATTGGAGATGGGTCTTCTTGTTTTCAAGCTTCGCAATATGAGCCCTAGTTCAGAAGCTGAATTAGAAAAGACAAGGCAGCTCAAAATAACAACAAATATAGATTCTAAATTCTATCTATATAAGTTTCCCACCTGTCCCTTTTAATATATTTTTTTTTAGAGTGGAAGGTAACAGGAAACTGTTAATAGTTAGCCAAGTTACATAAAATCTACAAATTTTGGAGAATCAAAGGGCAAATGAACCGAACCTATATGCAGTGAAAGAAAAAAAAAAAACTTTCTATGTATGAGTTGAAAAGTAAGTTCGTATTTTATATGCAGTACTCATCTTACAAGTGGGAGGTAACCTTTTTTAGATAAAAGTAGTTTGGTCCATAGCAGTCAACCATCACATTCTTTTTAATCACACCAACTAATAGAACTGGGCAACAATGTAAGAGCAGAAATACTGTATTCCCATTACTAAATCCTAAAGTGGGCTATTCCAGTTATTCTCTTTGGGACGTCATGTGATGAGTTCTTGGTTGCTAAGAAGAACTAGCCAAGCAACAAACAAAAATGAATTTGCTGCTTTTAGGAGATGTCTATAACTCTTCTGATACATAGCACATGCCCAGTTGCATTGCATATAAGGCCACTTACTCGTCATTATCACTGCAACAGCCAGCCTCCTCTGTTGACAAGCCTTTTCTCGCCTGTAAATGAAGTGTTTCATCCAAACTGTAGGATAACACTAAATTCTAATACACAGAATTATGTGAATAACAATTAAACTTACTGAAGTACGCCCCCATGAGTTCTTTTTGCTTACTGACGCTTGAGCATTTTGTTTAGGTTGAGCAACTTTATGATTGTCATCACATCTAGTGCTCAAGATATTGTTATTAACCTATGGGTAATGAGAAATTGTAAGGGCAAAAAAAAAAAAAAAAAAAAAAGGTTGCAAGGGCATTTAATGAGAAAGGAAAGTTTATATGTTTTAGAAATTTAAAATTTAACGTAGTAATTTCAGACTTCGTGCAGTGTTATGCATAGAATCTCCAAGCATATTGAGTTACTGCAACCAAGATTTTTCACATCTTAGAATGAAATTAGATCGTTTAAGATGATGCCTAGAGTAATCCCTTCAGTCAAGAAAAGAAAGGCCTTGTTTGACATTTCAGAGTAAAAACTAAAAAGAATGGTATTTTAACCACTAATTTTTCAAGAGTGATTTAGATAAAGTATTTCACAAAAAAAACACCCGCGTCATTTCAGATGACACGAGTGATTTTCTCATGGCTCCATGCATCCTATAGAGTTGCTGTCTGAATGAAATAGACAGTAGCAGTCTATAAAGATGTATCTAATTAGCATTGCAATTATATGCTACCTTCAAATACTGAATAAATTGCTGACGTGTTACCAGAACACAATTAATGGGATTTTGGGCTATCGGTTGAATATGAAAGCATAAAATCTTCAAGTCAGTTCAGATACAACAAATAACTAGTTGAATTCTTCTTAAGAGAGTGTTTATTGAGTCTCCCTGAGGTATACTCGCCGGTGGAGGTAGTTGCTACTCAGCCAACCAGGTTCGATTTGTAACGTCCTATATATATGATGATGCGGCCAGATCCCCAAAGGCGAGTTTGTCTTCTTACAGTCTATCATCATGTGCAATTGAGAATAAGCCAGTGTTTGTTTAATGGTTTATGCACATCAAGAAGGTACTGCCTGGTTCAAGTTTTAAGTTATGTATAGTGGGAAGTTTTTATAGCCAATAGTAAGGATATTTGCAAAGGCTTCTGTTTAACCAATCAATTAGCATAACTTTGTTCGTACTAGGATTACTTGCTATTGACATATTCTGCTAAAAATGATCCTACAAAAACACACAGTAAAGTTAGAATTCAATCAATGAGGCCATTTTGACTGCTGACTTCACATTAAATTTACTTTAAATCAGGAAGGACTAGGATAGGACTTATGTGTCCAGAGCAGCAATTTATCTTCGGTAACGAAATTACTGCTTCTTTTGATAATCTAACAGGCACAATCTGATAGCAACACATCTTTTTTGAACACAATCTTATAGCAACATATCAATATCAACAAGATAGAGGTCACAAAGCTGAATATGAACTATTGGTAGTTGGTACAAGTGAGATTTTTTTAAAAGTTCTGCCTTGAGGTGTTTGTTAGGCAAAGCATTTTTTCCTGGTTTCTTTTTAGCAATTTTCTGTTAGTTTATGGAGGCAGGGCCAGAGACCACCACAGAGTTAGTTCATAAAACATCTTCTTTTATTCTCCTTCAGATTGTCATGGGTGTTAGGCCCAGGATGGCCCGAGTCTCTCTTATATAGAGATGACTGCCTTGACCCCTAAGGAATATCCTAACCGAATCAATCTATCTTATTCCTTTCCTAACTTATCTCTTTCTTACTGTTCACGCGGTTACTGTTTGCGCGGGTACTGTTCACGCCAGCCCAGGCTGGGCCATCCTAGGCCTAACACCCATGACACATACTGTCTGAGGTGGATGAAAATCGCTATGGAACAGATTGTCTATAATAGTACAATATGATAAGATAAGCTAATTCATTCTAGGGGAAGTTAGTACAAAATCTTGTTGATTTTTAAGGGTCTCCAAGGTACATTTTGAAAAGTGAATTTTATCATATAATAAGTTAATGATCAGCGGAGGAACTTTTGACTGAAAACCAGAATCTACAATCATCATTTCAAGTAGATAATTTATAATTTCTTCTTAATATAATGATCAGCTCTCCTGCGTGTTCAAGAAAAAAAATTTGGTGAAAACCGAAAATGTTTTACCAGGTCTGTGAACACTGAATGGTTACGCTTTTAGGAAGATAAGCTCTGAATGCTAAAAGTAAGACAATGGATAGCATGATAAAAACAAGACATCGATCATAAAGATTTACAGGAAAAGAGATATCCTCCTTTCGATAATATTAGTAAAGAACCCAGTGATTAGATGAAGTACCTTATCATCAGCATTATCAATCCTAATGTTACTATCACATTCAACCCTCATGCCAGAAGAGTGTTCAGTATCATCATTTAAATCGTCTTCAACATCTTCACCAGAACCATAGGAGCCATCGTCTTCAGGGATGTCATTGTCTGTCGAATATTCCTTGTCAATGTCAGACTCGTATAAGCATCTGAAGAGTACGAACCGCCTTCAATATCCTAAACAGGTAAGTGTTGGATTAAAATCCATAACAATGCAGTACGGATTCAAATGGAGCGAGCTTGCAAATAGAAGCATGTCCAGGGAAAAGCAGGTACATCAAATATCTGATCATATTCCTCAAGCATAATAATAACAATAGCTTGAGCATGGTTGGCAGCAGCAGCAGCTTGAAGCAACTGGAATGAACCATCCCCAGCCATACTGAATTCATTATCAATTTCACATTCACCAAGAAGGAGAGGACGAAGAAGAAGCGGTGCCATGCAAGCTGCCAAAGCAGATGGAGACATCCTATTTACAGCTTTGTGTGATCCAACAATCTGCATCATTTTGAGAATCCTAAAAGAAAAAGTAATGAGTCTCATAGATTTCTGTGATTATCAAGTTTACCACAGTCTAAAGGAAACTATTAAATATGAAGAAAAAAAAAACATGTACATATTATTCTTCAAGAATGAACATAGAAAGTAGGGGTCATGACACCACAAATATTATTTGTGCAGTCTAAAATTTGGTTGATAACACATTTGATTGAAACAAACCATTACAGGTAGATACCTCAACAATAATTGACGATTTGGTTCTGGGAATACGTCATATATCACTCTATTCATAGCATCCAGTCTTTTTGTCTTGTCAGTTCCTGTACAGCCATTTGTTTTGATCAGTTTATAATTTTTAGCATAACACAATGTTTAGTAGATAAGGGGTTAAGCTGGTATTTTGGTATGTACTCCATGAAAGGTAGTTAGGCACTGAAAATCAAGATGGGGCAGATTGCTGAAAAAAATAAGTAAGTTTCAAGTCAGTCTTACGGTAAGCTTTAAGCAGGGCAGTGCAACATGGTGCCGAATTTGAGAAGATGGCATCTCTCGAAGAATGCACTGCGGTGAATGAGAATCAAGAAACATTACTAAAAGAATAGTAAACGGATATGGTCTTTTGATTGCTAATTGAAAGCCGGGTGCCAGGCCCTTGCACTCTAAAAATTTACTAAAAGAATAGAACCACAGTTTATTCCTATTCTAGATCATAGTAAATGCATGTCAAATAAATACCTTAATACAGTCACCAATAACATGTGCATCCTCTTCTGGGGAGAACTCGTTCTTTCCTACAAAGTCATATTTAAAGATGTGATTTTAAACACATAGCTAGTAAGCCAGAGGAAATACAACTCTTGGGTTATCCAAACTTACATCCTCCCAAACTAGCTTCATGAAAAAAAAAAAAAAAAAAAATAACTTACTAGAACTACATACAATAAGTTCTTGGTAAGACACTCTTAAGACACTGAAGTGCCAAACTTAGTTATCTTTACTTAAAAGGTACAATCACTCACCCTTTTCGTAATCCTGAACCCCGCGTTTGACTTCTTCAACATCAGCAGATTGACGGAGAATTCCTTCAACCTTGACACCTACAGAGAGACAGAGAGAGAGAGAGGGGGGGGGAACATCAACTTGCTTAACATATAAATAGACCTGTACTTCAAAAAATGTTATTTGATGTTCACCAGGATATTTATTTCACAAACTCGTAACTACCAGAAATTCCAGGCAAATTTGTGTATTGAATTATTAAAACATAGAAAAAAAGGATTTACCATAATCTTCGATGAACTTTAAGGCCTTCTCCAGGAATGCTGTAGTGCCATCAGCATCGACAAGTGCAAATTCTGCTGGTCTGCCGATTACAGACTTATCCTCCGCTGCAATGGATCAAATTTGCTTATTTGTATTCCAACTCCATAAGATTCAGTCCCTCCCCACCAAATCACAGTAAGAAAGAAATAGACAAAAACAACTATTCAAAATATTGTAGTCTCAAGTTCCATTGTGAGAAGTCTCTGATTTTTATATGTCAGCAAATATATACTGCATTATCTGACATCTGATGCAAATTTTCATTTTTTTATGTCACCTGTATTATATGTATACATGGTAGCTTGGTGTTTGTATCCCATCTTGGTCCATGAGGACCAAAATCTATTTGTATATACTCATGGATAATTGATGAATGGAGCAATTGCAGATATCCTCCATTCTCATTTTAACTCTTGAGATGACTGGATGCAGTGATTTTGATGAAATATGTAAGGTACTACATGTATATTGACTAACAAGTGATTGGCCAAGCCCCTGTAGGGAGCATGCAACTTGATTAAGTTAGTGTCCTAGAAAACTCTGGTTTCTAAGTACAATCACAAACAGAATTGAACAAAGAATTGGAATGTTTATCTGGCAGAGTCATTTTTCGCAGCATAAGTCATTTTCATCCAGGCCTTACAGAACTTCTAAATCAACAGCACATTAACGACATGTAAAACGAAGGACAAATTGGAACATTATCACCACACTTTTACTGGCACAGCTATCAGAAATGAAAAAGGCAGGGGTCAATAGCTATTTTTCGAACAATCAGGAGAGCTGTGTGTCAAGGAGGTAAAAGTACAGAGAGCTATCAATTTCTGTTAGGAATTGATATATCCATTGAAATTTGAGTAGCCTATTGTTTCCCCCAAAAAAGTCGAATTTCTTTTGGTCTAGAAATTATGACATATTAGTAAGTAAAAGAGAGTCATACACACAACTTATGATAAAGTAGACATAGCTTACATTGTTCAACAGCAACTTCAACTGGTTCTGTTATGTCAGTACTGACTATCGGATTTTGTCCCTCTGTATTCGCAACACTGGGTGCCTGAGCCAGAGCATTCTCCAGTGCACTTCTCCACTCATTTAGGTCTTCTGTAGTTTCTGCCTGCTTGATGAAAAACACACCATTAAATCCCTAGATGATACCATGAGCCTTATTAATTATTGTTGGACACCCACATTGCAACCCCAATCCCATTGACACGCCTGTTGCCCCACTAGTCACTGCAGCATAATAGTTACACACTCACAAATGCCAACCCTCCTATAGTAACTAAGAAACTGAACTGAACCGCGGTACACAACCAACCTTAAGGGTGAAAGTGCGCCCATCACGGCCATCAGGAAAGACGACTGTTATAACTTTCCTTTCTTCTTTGACTATCATACTGAACATGCACAAGATATAAGCTTACAAGATATTATTGAAGGAGATTTATACTTCAACAAATATCAGCATAAAATTCACACCTTGCAGTGTTATTCAAGTCAATTCCACCAAGTGTAACAATTGGTTCACTTCCTTTGGGAGGGGGAACACTCTGCAAGTAAATCAGAAAATTGGGGATAATTGCAATGTTAGTGTATAACCTAACATTTCAGTTTGAATAAATTACTGAGCCAAATCCATAGAAAATTTGACCAGTTTTACATGTAGCTGCAATCATGTTTAGCTCTTGAAAATGGTTACATGCACAGCCATTAGTAGAAATATCATTTTGTTTTGCACAGAATCAAACTATGGTACCACTTCACTTATAGTTATAGGTTCACTCAGATTTCATGTACACTATGTAGGTATAGTGAATAATTTCTTTTTTTTATAGGAAGGTATAGTGAAATAATGATACAATGACCTAGATCAAATCAGGATGCTAGTTTGTAGCTCATCTTCTACAGTGCTAACAGTGGGTATAACTTGCTTTTTACTTGATATTACAGCTCAGGTAAATCTAAACAAGCAGATGGGTATAGTGAGCAACACAAACTTCTTGTTAAAAATATTCTGTAGAGTTTTAGGTGTAGATGCTAAGAGTTGGATTCATATACTTACTCTTCCTCAAAACAAATTTGTGGAATTTATAAGTTTCACAAGGCTAACAAAACATCAGAACAGAAAAAGATCAAACGAGATCTGATCATGGTGTGAGGGCCTATTCGGTATGCGATGAGGTACAGTTTGTAGTTTTCCCCAGCTGGCACTCTACTCCTAGTTGAACTGTGTGCCATATAGTATAGGTACCAAGGGGTCTAACCCCACTGGTTAAAGGTATCTCATCACCTAATGTTTTCCTTCAGAATACATTTCACCTTGGAGTGTGCTTTATTACAACGAAATTTATTCTAGTCCAAACAACAATTTAAATTATTCAAAGCATTGTAGCTGATGCAAAGTACATTTTCTACAAAATGGTATTAGACTAATTAGTTAAAGAAAAGGGAAACAGTATAGAAGGAATGACAACAGTTCATCTTACAGGATCGCTCCTGAAGAACGTTAATGATGTCCTTGTAAGAATAAACCAACGTTTTTTCCATACTGTCCAGCCAATCCCTGTAAGCTATCCAATTTAATGAGATGGGAAGCGCAGAGTAGACAGAAATATGTAAAACTTCATGTTGAAACAAAAGTGGTCAATTGTAAAGATGACAGAATGAAGCAACCAAGTGTCTATAAAAGGTCCCACATTAAAAAGGATCAGGTGAAAGCAGAAATATCCTGACCCACCTAATTAAACTGCAAAGATAACCTCCCCTGTTAAATGTAGTCAAAATATGGAAAATTCTTATTGTTCTATGTTGGCCTGTTGGGCTAAGTATAGGTGTAAGCAACATGGACAACTATCCTATAGACGTTCCACCATTTTTCTTGAATTCGCAAGAGGGTTGTGCATCATTCATTAAGAAGAAGAGTAGGGGTTTCAGCTTTCCTGATATTGATGCATCAGGGTAAACACAATTTTTTGCTACTACGGATCCTAAGATTTACCACATATCTCTATAAAACATATACACTTTTAGTGGTGCACCAGGGTGGATTTGCTGCTAGCTTCACCCCTGGAAGAGTTTAGTACAAAAATACAAAGACAACACACACATATACACCCCAGCACCAACAGCTGAGACTTGACCAAAGCTTGTTTGACCCTGTGCCAAAAATTTTAAGCATATGATTTTATAAGAATTATAAACAGATACCGTATTTTTTTTTTTGGTCATGCCGTTTAGAGAAAGTAGATTGTACCATGGTCTACTCTAACTCAGATGCCACTCAAAATGATGAGTAAAATTCACGGGCGACTTGAACTTGGCAGGGGATGTCACCTGGTCCCCTGTACTCTCAAAATGCTATTTTCGGGTCCTTAAACTTGCTTCCGGGTCTCATCCGCATCTAAAGGGCCTAACCGCTCTGTATGCTGATGTGGTGGACCCGACATTGGTAGAATATATTTCTATTTTAATTTTTCTCTTCTCTCCCACCCATCGACTCAGCATCTCTCTCTCACGCTGTTGTGCGCCGAATGTGCAGCTGCCTCCATGTCCAGCGCTGACCTGACATGTGGGCCGTCTCCCACGTGGGGGCCTCGCTCGGTGGCAGCATTGATCCATTCTTGGTCCGTGCAGCACCAGCCAGCCAGAGGCCCAGCTTGCTTCGACGTGGTGCCCACGGTTGAGACCAAGCTGTTGGAGTATGAGTATTAGGCCCATGTGGCTAGGCCCATGAGGCCCATGTATGCAACTATATGACTACCCTCCTAGGGTTAGCACGAAGTGAGGAAATCCTAATCTAACATGGTATCAAAGCCGCAGACTTTCCCTTTCCCCTCCCGACCCTAGCTAGCCCGACGACGCCCGCCAAAGCCTTGCCGCGCCGCCACGCGCCGCCGGTGGCACCATGGCCGGCGAGCAGCCCCTCCCGAGGAAATCCTAATCTAACACAAGCTCACCGCCATGCTTCTCGCTCGCTGGTCGCCTTCGCCCCATCCGCGGCGTCTTCAATGGATCCACCCGGCCTGCGTTATCCCCGCCTCACCCCCACCGGCATGCGTTTTTCGTGGTGGTGGCCCCAATTGTAGCGCCTGCAGTGTCCCCGCTCACCGTGCTTGCAAAGTGGCCTTGTCGGGCCGCACTCGCGGTAGCCACACTTGAAGATACGTATGAGAGAGAAAATGGGAGAAAAGAATAAACACATAGAGTGGGTTGAGCCACTTTGGACCCGTGATGAGACCCGAAACCAAGTTTAAGGAGCCAAAACTGATATTTTGGGAGTACAGGACCTGAATGAAACCCCTTGCCAAGTTCAAGGGCACGCCGTGAATTTTACTTGTGTTATCTACCTTTTTATATATAAGCCACTCTGCTGGCTGATATCCTATCATCTAAAAATCATGGCATATAACTAAACACATCACAATACAGTTTGCCATGGTTCCAAAATCTGCACGATGAATATCTTGATACACATAAGATATTGATATTACTGCTATGACTTCTCAAGATGTACGTTTTTCTGTCTTCTTTACTTGAAAGCTCAACCATTGGTAAATTTGGAAGTTAGAAGGTTATGTTGGTCTAACATTAGACCATTAGAAGGATAATCATCCTATGTCATATACATACTAAAAATGTTACTACAAGTTAACAAAGCCATGTGAAAACAGAATTTATGCGTAGTATCAGCAGGAAATAATACCTTTAGATGAGAGCAGTAAATTTCCACTCTTAAGAACCTGCAGTAAAAGAATATGTGGATCCTGAATTAATAGTGTTTATGCAGTTGTAGTTTTATCCGATATGACTAAATGCTGGTTGAAGTCCAACTGAGACTTGGGAACGGTAAATCTGAAGTAAGTGATGCATAGCTCTACAGTGTATCACTTGCCCTAGGAAAACTATATCTACATCTCTATATATTTCTTATAAAGCTAATCTGCACTGCATGTCTATCTCAACATGCAAGCCATCCACATCATCCTCCACTAACTATCCACATCATCTCCCACTAATAGCCATGTCATCCCATTAATTTACAACCTCTTAATTGTAAGATCTCCACATCAGGAACGTGTGGGGTATCTTCTAGTAATAGAACATTGAAGGGCCATTGGGAGAATGCCCTTTGCGTCTTTGTTTTTATGTACAACCAAGCACAGCTTTGTGAAAAACACATTTTTTTTAACTGCAAGAAAATCCAACGGACCTGACAGTTTAGACAAGTTGTCGGTGAATTTTCACCAGCGTCAGATTTATTAGTGATCTGAAAGTTAGAGTCTCCCGACCCACATCGGCAGACCTTGAGTTGACCGCCATTCTCAGGGGACTGTGAAGATGATACCTGTCAAGAATATGAAACAAAGCAGGTTAAATTAATACTCAGAAAATGCAACAGTCCAAAGATGCAAGACCTTTTGGAACTTCAGTTTATTTAAAGGGAGAATTAGGAATATGGCCCTGAAAAAGATTCGCCTTAGGAATCCGGCCTTTTTTTTTTGAATTTGGGAATCTGGTCTCAAAAGCGAAACTTTGTTAGAATCCGGCCTTCCATCAGTTTTGAAAATTCATAACTAGAGTTTGGTAACTCCAATTTTGGTGAACCAAACTTTGTTGTGCTCCTTGAGATGTCTAGTTTTTATTAAAAATATGAAACTGACCATGTTTTGTAAAATTATTTATTTTTAATAAGAAACTAATAAAATTGGAGTTACCAAACTCTACTTATGAATTTTCAAAACTGACAGAAGGCCGGATTCCTAACAAAGTTTCGTTTTGAGGCCAAATTCCCAAATTCAAAAAAAAAAAAAAAAAAGAGGCCAGATTCCTAAGACGAACTTTTTTTCAGGCCATATTCCTAATTCTCCTTTCTTTTTACATGAGCAATTATGTGTGTATACTGTTAGCAAAAAACAATCTTGAGAGCAAATCAAAGACAACAATGGTACCATTCCAGTAGAATAATGAACTATATGAATAACGTAACAGCCATTTTACCCTTGATCAACCAAACTGAGCTCTATCAACTCGCTTTTGTGTTGCAACATTACTTTAATCCAGTATCTTTTAAGTGAAACTAAGAATCAATGAACTTCACTAAAGTGATGTGGCAAAGTCCAGTAAAAACTACTAATAAATTCACTAACAGGATCAGGTAATGGAAAAAGATAGGCTTAATTAAGAAAAAATGAAACACGAAACATATGCCCCCTTACTTGCTGGTAAGAAGTCTTGAATTCCGGAGCTGACATTTTCTGCTCTAGGTTGCTGACTTATGAAGACCTCAGGATGATTCCTGTCCCCACCGATAAGCAAAGTGGCAAAGCCAGGTTAGAATTCAAGGGGGCGGGTGGGGTGGGGGTGGGGGGGATTTTAGACTTTAGCTAAACACAAATGCTAATAAAGTTTTGTAATAGTGCATTGAAATATACTCCTAGCATCATTAGTATAGAAGCTAGAGTAAAAAAAAAAACTGATGCAAGTTTAGTCGTGGCCTAGGCGAATGCATGTAGATGTGTGTGTGGTAGCTAAGCAAGAGCGACTGTGATGTTCTCTTCTGAATTGCAAATTCCAATCTAGATTTTCACAGGAATAGGGAGGTTACCAGAAGGCACTGAACCATAAAGCTTATTTTAGTTCTTCATGGGTCAGCTTCGATTCACTGTGTTGAATTCAGCATCCACCATAAGTGTCAGCTTAAGTTTTTAATCCATTGTTTGAACCTGGAGGTATCATATAGCACAACATAGTCACAAAGAGAGAAAAAAAATAATAAAACTATGGAAACTCTCATGGTCTTGTTCAATGTAACAGTATATACTTTTTAGAGAACTAAAACTATACTAGAATGATAGACTGATAAGAGTTGGGATTCCAACATCATGAAGCCCGCAGATAACTTTGTAAATCATTCTTAAAACAGAAGTAACTGCACAATTGTCTATACCCCTTCTTTCTTGTAAAATTAAGCATCATTCCACTCATAAGTGTTGCTATGTCTCGCCTCACTCAACATGCTGATTGCAATTCGGCCAAATATTTTGCTTGCAAGGAGAGAGTTCAAGCTGCACAGCATCAGAACACCTTTCCTAAAAATGATGCAACCTCTACTTAGCAATCTTCAATGGGTGGGGAACACGATATGACCAAGAAATTTTGCACTAAAATATAGACGAGAGAACAAGTTTACACTGCACATACAACGATCTGATGCACTGCGTCCTACACCATTGATCTAATTCGTCAATGAAACACGCAATGGGCCAACCCTCCCGCATGCAACAGCAACACGGCGGAGAAAGGCTCTTCTGACGCGCAAGCGGGTTGTCCCCCAAAACCAATGCAGCCTGCACAGCATCCTGAAGCCAGATGAGCACCCGGCAACCTCATTGCCTCATACGCGCCTCGATCCCAACCTACGAAGGATTCCGCACACCACCACCCCTGAAATGCGCAACGCGCACCGATCGAAGAGCGGAGGCGGCAATGCAGCTCACCTGCGGGCACGGGCGGCCCGGAATCTCACGTCGGCGCGCGCGGAACCGACCCTGCCACCTTTCTTCCTTCCTCCTCTGTTCGCGCGCGCGTCCTCTCGATCCCCTCCCTCCCTCCTGGCCGTGGCCTCCCCCCTCCGCTCTATTTCTCTCTCGCCGCTCGCTCGGGCTCGTCCCTCACGCCCGCACTTTCTCCGGGAAATTCCGTGGCACGGGCGAGCCCAGGGAAATACATAGCCGAACGGCCCTCACCCTCACTGCATCCTGGGACCGCAGCCTCCGGGCCCGACGTGTCAGAGCAACGGTACGATCGCCCTCGCGTTCTCCACGTTCGTTCCGCCCGATAGAGCGGGCGTGCGGACCGGGTCAAAGCGACTGGGTCCGTAGGATCTCGATGGTAGGCCACGTGGCGGCGGATCAGGCACTCACCCGGGGTGACAATTTTGTGCGGGCGGAGTGGGACGCACGTCCGAATCCTGACGAAAAGCTCTAGCCGTGGGGATGAGCATGCAACCATGCACTACTTGCTCTCGGGCGTGGGCCCCGATGGCACGCTTTTCCGACCTGCCGTTGTACGTACACTGTACAAGTATCCTGTGTGGTCTCTTTGGGTAATGATCATTTTCTCACATGATTTCGTCACAAATGTGCGTGCAACTCATGACCAAAGACCCGGCACCGCGCTACCACCCAGCAGCCATCGACCCTTGGCAGTGCAAAAGTTCCATCGGAGGACCCAGGTTGACCCATTTGCAGTGCACATCGGTACTGCAGTGCAATGGCAAAACCGCAAAAGGACGGCAACTGCTGTGCCGTGCAGCATGCACAGCCATGTGCGTCACGGATGAACCCGGGGCCCTCTTTGGTCGCAACAAAACAGACGAACAACAGCACCACCCTCATAAACAGACAAGAAATGCACAGCCAACCCTGGGGATTCGTGCAGAAGCGGCGTGGTAACTTGAAAATTAAGTTTTGAAATCCGATTTACAGCCTCAGAACTTGAAGTACAGCCATTGGTAGTGAGACATGTATCATATTAATTAGTGCAGTGTAAGCGTTTGATACTGACTCGTGCAAAGTTTACCAATGGTCCAGTGCTAATTAACAATGGCCACTGTTCACACGCTCCAGCAAAGAACATCAGCTCTCAGTTGTCCCCTCTTGGTTCGTCGTCCTCGTCGAGATTGATGCCTGAGATACTCATTTTCCCTATATTTACTGCAAATCACGGAAGAATGAATGAAAAACATACTACAACACATACAGGTTGTGGCCACAGCTGCTGGAGAATCTAGCTGTTGAATGAAAATCCTGTGCTACTGGTAAGGGGGTTGCACACTGTGTAACACTTTGTATAGACTCAATGATTATCCATGCTCTAATGATGTTCATGCCAGCAGATTTCACGCATATATGGCATATTTACGCTAAATTACTGGTATTTAGAGGTGGAAGGCAGGCAGAAATTGGACATCCATGGATTTTAGTAAATGAACTAGGAATTCAAATTTTGGTAGAGGACCGTCTCTTTCTAGTTCATTTTTTGAATTAGAGGGTATCCATTGGACACCCATGGACATCCAACTTCCACCTATACTGGTATTCATGTCGAACATTTCTTGTAATTATGCAGAGTCTTGGTGCTTACCTACTGCATCCAGTCCACGTAGATTTGTCATATATTTGGTAATATGATCTTCTGCGTCTTTATCAGCCTTCAGCGTCTCACATTCAAAAGAGAGCAAGACTTTCTGGTTTCCATGTTCCTTCTCAACCAAGCCAACGATGTCATCTTCCCACCTGCATAGTAGTTTTGTCTTAGGGAAAATGAAATCATTCTAGGAACTCCATAACAGATATAAATAAATATCTACATAGCAGTGAGCATTCATCCACAGCATGGGGAGCATCAGCCTTAGAGAATTGAGCATGGGATTACTTACAGAACAGAAGCATCAGTTTTGGTGCATTAATTTTATTACAGCACCACCATGCAACTAATTACTGTTGTCTAAAGAATCATTACTATCTTGCAAAAGGATGACATGTTTGAAGAGTAATTTGTTCTAAAAAAACTCATAGATTGCCAACTTCCTTCAGAAATCAAAAAAGGAATAGGGGCTTGAGTTCATCAATATTCAAAAGAACTTAAGCATCAGACCATTATGCAGTTAAGGCTTGCTCTAATGTTTGACTGATGTGGCACTGTGTGGAAAGAACCTTGTTGGGTGGGTGAGTAACCTGGGCTGTCATGGTTTAAGCTTTTTCACTGGCTTTCCTTTAGTTAAGGATACAGTTGTATGTTTTTTAGGCCCAGATTCCCTCATAAACCAGGTCAATTATTTCTTAAGTGAATTGTAGGAGCTCCGTGCCCTTTCCTAAGTTTATTTGGAAAAAAAAAAGAAGGGACCTTGCTAGCTTTAAAGCACTGGGCATGACTCATGGTATATGCTACACCATCTACATTAATAAGCAGTTATAAATAATGAAGAAGTGTTAAAGTAGTAGCGCATCTTCAATACAAGTAAGATTAAGAGTTGATCAGTCATAGCTCTTTGTCTGCTTGAATAACATGCCAAATGAAATAGTTAAATAAAAAACCCTAAAAACAGAAACAATTTACATATAGAGCATGCTGAGATTATCAAGCACATAGCTCCACAGCCATCTTGAATAATCTAATTAGAAAAAGACTGTAAGTTGGTATGCTTTGTGACACACCATGCCTGACCTCCCACATCTAAAGATGCAGAATACTGAACTTATCATTGCTGGTGTTAACAGACCAGATGCACCACCAAAATGTGTAGAGTGTGCAGTAAATCTGTAACGCATTTGGACACTGGAGGTCAAGTGTGTGTTAGGAAACTTAGCAATACTCCAAGCCAATATCATTTCTAGATTAGATTGCTCTTAAAGTCTGGCAAAACATGCCCTTCATAAGTCTAGCTCAAAGACACTACAAAAGAACTTTGCTGAAAATATAATGTGGTACTTTACACAAAATTGTTATGCTCCAGAAGTGCCCAAAATAATAAGACAAGAACTCCTAGAATAAATGTTAACTGGAAATGGGATACAAGAAGCCATATAGATTCTCCATTCATGTACACAGATAGAAATTTATGCAAATCCTCACGTCTGAGCAACAGAAAAAACACTTGATATTGTTTGATGAGAGGTAAATAGGAAGTTGGAGCTGTGGAGGCACACGCTAGAGTCGAAAGGGTTCGGATCGAGTAGGACCAAGACCGAGTATATGATGTGCGACTTTAGCCCGACTAGGCACGAGGATGAGGACGTCACACTGGATGGAGAAGTGGTGGCCAAGAAGGATACTTTTCGGTATTTAGGATCTATGCTACAGAAGGATGGCAACATTGACAAAGATGTTAGACATAGAATCGCAGCAGGTTGGCTAAAGTGGAGTCAAGCTTCCGCATCCTATGTGACAAGAGGGTGCCACGGCTAAAAAGGGAAGTTCTATAGGACAGCGATTCGCCCGGGCGATGCTATATGGTGTTGAATGTTGGCCTACAAAAAAGGCGACATGTCCAAAGAGCCTAAGCGTGGATCGAGATACGTATGTTGCGTTGGTTTTTTGGGCATACTAGAAGGGATAGAGTTCGAATGAAGATATTCGAGATAGGGTCGGGTGGCCCCTATCGAGGAGAAATTGATTCAACATCGGTTGAGATGGTTTGGACATGTTCAACGGAGGCCTCCCGAGGCGCCCGGTGCGTAGTGGAGTTCTAGAGCGGGTAGATAATGTAAAGAGAGGTAGAGGTCGACCTAGACTGACTTGGGACGAGGCGGGTTAAGAGAGACCTTAAGGAGTGGAATATCTCCAAGGATTTAGCTTTGGACAGAGCGCATGGAGGCTAGCTATCAACGTGCCCGAACCATGACTTTGTTTCCTTTTCTATCTACCCTATCTTTATCTTTGTCTTGTGCCTTTTACGTTCTTTTATACTTTGTTTCATATGGGTTTCATCTCTAGCCTACCCCAACTAGCTTGGGACTAAAGGCTATGTTGTTGTTGTTGTTGTTGTATTGTTTGATGAGAGGTAAATTCAGTAGCACCAAACTGAGCTGTGAAATCTAATAATAAAAAAATTACCCATGCAAGTGGTCAATGTTTTGTAATCGAGCAGCATCATGGCCCCTGCATTCCACCACAAGCACCTTCTCTCTCTTGTTCTGTCACATCAGCATCACAGATTGATGAGAAAAGCTAACCTCAGCCCAGAAATATCATACATTCTGGAGAAAGTTATTCTCTGTTGCACAAATTGCACAAGTTTAATGGGAAAAAATTGCCTCTATCACAGAAGCCACATAGCTCCATGAAAAATATTATCTCTTTTTGGCTTTGTCGCACCGACTTCACAGTTGCATGAGGACACACATTAAGCCTACTGCTTGAGACTAGAGCACAAAATGGTTGTAGGTCAGGTATGGGTTCAAGTTCCCCATTCCCCTCCTAAAAAAAGAACATATCATTTTATCCTTTCATGATAAATATGTATGATCTTTTTTACATCAACTATGATGGAACAAAAATAACCAAGATAGTTTTTAAGTTAATACAGGATTATTGATTAGTGCAAAATATGGCTGATGGAGCAAAGCAAATACATAAGGCATGTCTCACCTTAAAATCAATGATGGAGAGCTTTATAAGGCGGTAGTCCTCTCCTCGGCTGCATTCCTCTCACAAGATATTGCTTACATAATAGAAAAGGGGAAAAATAACAAAATGAGTTAATATCTCCTTATGACAATATAATTTCAAACTTATCTCCTGTCCCATATAGCAAAAATTAAAGATGCAGATGGTGAACTAGTGCTAAGAACAAAGTATTCCCAACCAACCATCTAAAATCTACTAAAATAATTAAGAACATGTTATCTCACCAATGCTACCAAGAAGATCAAAGTGACTAATCTAGACCCTTTTTACTGAATCTAAAAAAATCTGTAACATAAAAGGGAAGCTTCTGGTTCAACACGTTATTAAAAAAAAATGCTGGGTGTAAGAGCATAGATGTTGGTCTGGTGACTTGTATTGCTCAGGATGGTGGCATCAAAAAGAGGTAACATAGTTCCAACAGATGAGAAACCATCTTATGATAATTGATATATATAGCACTACCATTCATCTTGTGCATTGAAAAAAAATTGTTTTGGTGATTTTGTTAGAAAATAGAACAGTATAACAATATATTTTTTTCAAGCGTGAATTTGGAACGAATCAGCAACAGCTGTAAGGGCAATGGGAGAGATGAATACGGGTGCCTTGTAGCCCGTAGCAGACGGAGCCCGGGAGCCGAATGAAATGGCCGGAGATGGAACCGGTAGGCAGCAAGGCGATGGAAGCAATGCCTTCCATTGACACGCCGGCATCGCCCTCCTCGACAACCTGCCCCTCCTCAGCCACTGGCTCCGGCGGCTGGTAGGTGCCATTGCCATTGATCGTGTCGCCGGCATCCCCCTCCTCGACGACCTGCTCCGCCTCTGCCTTCAGCGACGGCGGCGGCTGGTCGTTGCTATCCGCCTGGCAGTCCGAGACCGAACCCATTGCCCCCTGCGCTCAACACCGACTGCGGGTAGTCCTACGCGGAGCTGCGGAGGTCGGCTGACGCCCTGCGCGGCGCGGAAGCCGCGGACGCGGAGGGAGTCGGGATGCCGGCAGGATGGGCGGCTCCGAGCTCACGCAGCGGGCAGCGACGGCCAGCAGCCCTTGCCTCCTCCGTAGCGGCGGCGCGGCTTGTGCGGAGTGCGGCGGCAGGCCGCAGGGACGGACGGATGAGAGCCGAGGCCTGCTGTGGTGTTGGGCCTTCGTTGTTGAGGCTTTTACTGTGTACCGTTATGAAAAACGTACCACTAAAAACTTTGACCGCATAGCCAAATGTAACTTATCCTATGTACGTTCGTGTTCCGTTCGATTCCTAACGTTTCCATAACCCCGACATGTGCGACCCAACATTAGAAGTGTCCATTCTAACCCTTTAGGAATGAGTAAAAAAAAAAAAAAAAGACAATTATCCGAGCGCTCGGCCCGGACTGTGCGTCCGCGTCTCCCCAGACCCGACGCGCGCGAAGGAGGAGGAGCGCCGCCCCAGTCTCGCGCGAAGAGGAGGAGCGCCGCCCCAGCGCAGCCCCAGCCCAGCCGCGAAGAGGAGCGCCGCGCCCCTGTCTCTGCCTGCCGCCCCCGGCCCCCAGCCCCTGCCGCGGCGCCATCTCCCCGCTAAGGAAGGAGCGCCGCACGCGCCCTTCCAGCCTGCGTCTCATCTCCGCGTCCCGAGCGGCAACGAGCAGCTGAGCAACTTCCTGACTTTTCCTTTTTTTTTAATTTCTTTTCCACCTCAAAAGCTGACGGCAATACTCCTTCAATTTTCTTTTTCATTTGCCTATTAATAGCGTGGCCTTGCATGCTATTTTTCCTTTGAGGTCAGCCGCCACCAACAGCTCGACGAGCTGGCCCGAGAGCGCCATGGCGTAGCATCACTCTGATCCAACCCACATCAGGTGAGTACACACATGTACAGATTGGTATGCAGACAATGTGTTTGTTCAAATGTTTCAACTGTCTGCCCACTATTGATCATGGTATTGTACAACTTTTTGTCAACTGTAAATTGTTTGAGTCGAGCACCAACCTTCTCACAAAAACAGCAACTTGACGCGCGAATTCATACTTGAGATCGATCCCTAAACTTCTAAAAAAAAAAAGAAAAAAAAGCAACTTGACGTGGACAACTCCTTCAGCAACCATGGACGAACACCCCAAGCATCTACGTCGGACTTGCTGATGCAGTTCCAGGTTATCGAAGCTTCATCTACCATGACCACACTCAGTCTGCGTACAACGCCTCCAATAATGGCAACCCAACTGTAACTAAATTTCCTAATCTTTGTTGTTCCATGTATAATCATATATGTCCTACACGGTTTCACGCCCCGTGCGAAGCATGGGGTATCTGCTAGTTGTTATATATTGTGTTAAATATTATTATTCTTAGGAAATATGCCCGTGCGTTGCTACGGCTGCACAGGTAAAAAAGTATATTTTCTTCCTTGGTCATTTTCTCTAACAGACAAGAAGAATTTTAATATTTATTGTTTTTATTATATATGTTTTGTTTTCAGCGTTTAATATGCTATCGTTGAATAATTAATACACAAAATCTAAATGTTCACTATATGTCCACCTATAATAATTTAGGGGTCACATAGGGTGTCACATAATATGTCATATTAAGTGTTCGAATAAATTGGTGATACATATTTATTAAGCATAATTAATCTATTATTAACACATATTAGCACAACATATGTTTCAAGAAATTAGTTTTAATTTGTGCATATAGTTCCTAAATTAGTGTTACATATTTAATAGTCCAAATTTATGTCCAAACATTAGTCTTAACTCGTTGGCAGGTCATGTCTACGAAAGGAAGTAGTTAAGTTTTACCTATTTTTCTGTCTGTCGCTATATGAGCCTTAATTGAGCTTGTTATTAGACATTGACGGTTTTCCGTGCGCGATCAGCCCCCGCGACCAGCAGCCGGCAGCGCATCGATCGGTCGCTGTCGTTTCCGTCACTGTGCCCGGCTCGCTCATGTCGCCGTTGATGACGAACACAGGGCCTTGCAGTCGCGAGCCACAGCCGGTGACGTTGTGCCTTTGTCCATTCACTTCTAAAAATTAGTCGACTTGCGTTGCGTTCAGAAGACTTCCAAATTCATATTAATTCAAATTAGGATTATAAGAAACTAAAAAGGATTTGTCCGTTCACTTCTGAAAATTAATCCACTTGCATTGCATATAGAGTTACAGAATTCCAAACATGAAACTAACGACATGCAATGTGCTTATGCATACTAATAGTAGGTACTAATTAATTACCTGCAGGTGCACAACATTGACGGGAGGAATCCCCTCGAGCAGGTCGAACAGAATGACGCCAGCCGATGAACCCTCTTGGAGTCATGGATGCGGCAGATGGGGGTGCACGCCATGGGGATCTCCATGTTGCAGATCGATTTAGATGAACCTATCTAATTTATTATAGTATTCGATCAATGCAAGAAAAATATCATATGGAACTGCGACCTCCTCGCCATGATGCCGCAAGACCACGACAACGGCGCGGCTGCTCGCGGTGTCAGACGGCTTGCGTGACGACGCCACGCGCGACGACGCCTGCATGCCTCCTCCCCACGCCTGCACGCGCAGTAGCGCACCGCGGGGCCCGCGCAAGATCACGGTCGGGCTCAAGCGTCCGAAGCGCCAGAAGGCGGCGGCTTCACAACGCGGCTGGATGGAACGGAACCTAGCGGGATAAGGAACCGAACCGAAGCGGGATAAGGGACAGGCGGATAAATTAAGGGCAGATTGACAGAAATTTTCGTGTTTTATTATTAGGTATAGACTAGTATAGCGCCCGTGCGTTCTTACGGGATAACTAAATTTTATATAAAAACACATGTATCGCATGAGAACATAACAATAATGTGAAATTAAATAATGATATTAAAGTTTTGTTGCATTAACACAGTCACGGATATGTCGCAAGCTCATAAACTCTATTGTATAGACTGTTTTGTAGTTCGCCTAAGATAATGTTTTATATCAGGTGGAAGATGTCTTCGATATCCATTTATTGCTCGGCAACATTACTATGCATCTCCCCACGATAATTACAGTCATCACACCAACAAATAATTTTTGTTTGTTTCATTTGTTGTATTACCAAATGCAAGTATAAACATAGTATAAATTGTTAGTAATTATAGCCGTATGGCTATTAAAGTGACACTAATCAACACCACCATACCTTGGCAATTCATCTTATAGGCATCACAACGTTTTTTCTTATATTTTTTTCACTACTGTTTTCATCAGACATTCTTTCCTCCTTTTCTCTCTCTCCCTCCGCCTCTTGTGCTCATTACGATCGTCATCTAGTGCCACCAACCCTGTTTGGGTATGATAGCCTCAATGAATTTTGGTGGGAGTTGCAAACATATGAACATTATGTGAAAAATGAAATATATACCTTCATGGTTTGTATTTGTAAGGTCCCACAAAGGTACCTGATCTCCGGTTGGCCAATGTGTGTCCATCAATTCCACCGAATTATGCATGAAATCACTGAACACAAGACTCATTCATTAAATCATGAGGACGATCCAAGACTGGACTACAACACATTCAGACACAACTATCTTGTTTCTACAGTAGTTAGTTGTATTGTCTCAGTAAGCCATTGACATTGAACAATAAGCTGAAATTAGACAGCAAACCTGATGCCATCGAAGTCATACTACTATATCAGTTGATTCAACGAGAAGGATGCTCATTGAATCTAAGTGCTATACACATCTCCTATAGCATGTCGCATCGTAGCTCCAGTAATATAATTTGCAATGTCTACTGTCATGGCACGAAGCTGCTACTCCTTGGGTTTCAGTATCATCACAAGATTAGATAACATCAGCACACCATTATGCTAATACCTAGTATCATCTCAAGTGCTGCTGGTTGCATACTCAGGTTTCAGTATCTAACATATGCAATATTCTCTAGAAATTGCGGAAAAGAAATACTGCAAAGAGCATTCCATATGCCTATTGTCGGATGGTGAATAGTGCTAGGCTATGCTAGCATAATTATTTGCCTATTGTCGGACGTTGAACAATATAAGCTGCAATTCTTCTAGCTTCTACCAGCAGCCACGCAGGCTTCTCCATTGATTCAGCACAACAACAGTTTCTTTTGGGTATTTGGTTTGAGAATGACTGTGAAGTGGATCAAATGTTAACTCTATATGTGTGTTCTTTATGGATAAATGGGGTAAAAAATTGGCACCATCAGTTGGTAGCAGCAATTCAGAATATGTGAACACCTGCAATCCAAGTTTTGTACTGTCCAGGAAGTCAGCTACTCCGACTGGCATTATACATAACATGTTGCATGCAGTGGAGAGGGGAAACAAACTGTTTATTACCAAAATAAATCATAGAATTATTGCAAAAGAAAAGTTTAATAGGTCAATAACGACTTCCAGTTGCTAATCGACCTGACATAAATGTGCTTATAAATGCATTCACACAAACTTGAATTGCTATGTTACGAAGAGAACGGCAAATTGAACACATACTGGGAATGGGCAGCCAGCGAGGTGATGGGTGGAGATGCCTGGTCGCCAAGACGTTCTCACTGGCAACGCGAGCTCCATGTCAGATGTTGGGGAAGGACGACAGGGACAAACGAACAAGAGCTCCTCGGTGATGTCGGCGTGGGCAGCGGTGATGCCTGATTGGCTAGCCATCCTTTGTCCAGAAACTAACGTACAGACTACCACAGACCTGCATGACTAAATTAGTTTTCAAATTCTCTCGAGGCTTCTCAAGGCTGCATGGGTAAATTAGTTCTGATTAGGGGGTAAGATATATGTGAAATTGAAACCAGAGATCACCTTTTGGAGCCACAAGAATGATCTGTCGATGTTCTATACTGTTGGTCTCCGATGATCACATTTGGAGCTGCAGCACGGTTTGACTTCATTTAATGAGATAAATAATACAATCTTCGCAAATGAAATATGGACCGACTTCACACAAAAACACATGCCAGATCACAAATATCATTATAACTTTATAATTGTATTCTCAGAAAACGGCACAGAGGATCAGAAGTTCTGCATATCCTCTAAACTATTTTTGAAATGTCAGATCCTTGAATTTCTCAATACGGTGTACCTGAATTCAGATACTGCACCAAAAATCAAATGGCAACTAAAAATTTGTACATTCAGTGTTACCTATAGAAAAGTTTGACGAACAATCTTCTATTCAGCACCCATTAATTTGGAATTTAGTTCTTTTCCTTCCAGAATGATTAAGAATTCCTTCTTGTAGGAAAAAAATGGTGTAAGGTCAGAGCTCCTACAGTGATCTGGACCTGTGCAGAGCCATTGCCTGCTGTACTGGTGTCTGCAGCTTATCCAAACAAAGAACAACGTGCAGCTGAGAGACCAGTCATTGACTATTTTTGCAGTCCTTGAGTGCATTAAGTTAGATGGATTTTCAGTTTGTGCAATATGACGCTTTGTTTCTAAAATCAGTTGTCCTATTTGTCTTCCTTAAGAAAACAAACATATAACATTAATATGGCCTCTACTATGTACATGTAGTAAACCTCCCTGAATATTGCAAGCCCAGAACTGCTATAAAGCTCATTGTTGATTATTGAAAAAAGACCCTGCACTGTAGCAACTGACAATAACACAAGTGAAAATGCATTCCCCACGGAGACAGTAGTAGTAAGATGCCTTGCTCTTCATTACCTTTCCGTTCAGTCCTTCGGAGCCTATCTATATACTCCTCTCTATCAGAAGGCAGACCAACCTACATGAGGAAATAAATTTCTTGATGAATCCACGTTGCTTTTCTTCTCTTTTGGGAAGAGAAACAATTATGTTACTCACATGCAAGGCAATGCTGACATCAAGGTAATATACACCATGGGCAGATATGTCACAGCTAACTAACCCTTTGACTTTCTAAATTCATTTGAGACCCTAATTCTTTCATTGCGAAAGTAGTTACCAATTAGGGCTCAACTATTGCCACTGCAGAAGACAATGCTGGGGAATTTCTCTGATTGATCTTGGCATGTTCCTCATATAAATAGAAATCAAGTTTGATTCCTATCTGTTTGAAAATACAGAGGGCTGCTAGAGTAAAAAAAGACAATTATGTGATCAAGCACGAGATGGAAGGCACAACCTGAACCTAACATTGCACCCACATAGGTTGAAATAATGACTGTTGTTCAGCAGAATAAAAATTTCATGGGATGAAATAATGTAATTCCAGAAATTGACAATCGATATATAGAACACAGTAGCTAATTGAATATTAATTCCGATGCATTAATATTAAGGACATAAAGAGAGAAGACTTGTAATTGTATGCATTTGTAATGAAAGAGCGTAGGGCGTGGAGTGGAAGTGATACTGCGGCTGGCTGTTGATCATCGCAAAGGGACTCAAAATGAGGCTAGGGTTCCACGAGGTAGGGTTTCATCCCAGCGACGCCCAAGCCAAACCTAGCGGCGGCGAGCGAGCCAAACCTAAGCCATAGGTATAATGACAGGAAATATGGTAGATCACAGCAACGTAAGCCAAGAAAGAGGGTAGATCGCAGGAGCATACCCGACGAGAAATAGGGTACCGGGGTGAAGAAAGCGCTCGGCCTGCAGGCTTAGGCTGCCGCCCGGCCGGCCTCCAAGACCACGACAGCGGCGCTCCAAGATTGGCGCGCGGACTGCGGATTTCTGCTGCCAGCCGCCTGGCCTCCACAACCACGATGGAGCCAGCGAGTTCTCGCGAGTCGCGAGTGCGCCGCGCGAGAGCGATCCTGGGCTGGACGTCGAACAGAAGGGGATCCCGGCTCCACGCGATGGAGACTCCACCCGACTTCGTACTGCCCGCGAACAATGGCTGTGGCTGCGCTCAACGATGGACGAGGGGGCCAAGATTGCGTGCATGTCTCCCATGATTTGTTTGGTTTCCTAATTCTCGCTGCATAGTTGCTATTTTTAACTTTCCGTTTCCTAACATGAACCTGTACGACGATGTGCATGTGGTTGCTATTTTTAACTTTCCGTTTCCTAACAATCCGCGATATTCCTGCCATATAAATTTCCGTTGCCTAAACAGATCGCACGGGGGAGGAGGGAGGCGTACGACGTTTTCGTCGTCGCACGGGCGAAGGGATGAGCAGACCGAAATTTTTACCGCACGAAAAAATAGTCTTCCTTTCTTCCTTCTTATGTAGTAAAGATATATTGTGTCAATTTCTTGTGTTCAAAACAAGTGCACATATATGCATACGTGCTGCACCTTTTTTTTTTTTTTTTTTTTTTTCACAAGTGTACAGCCATATGCAAAGATGCACACCTACATCGGCCTCAAACACTAGGGAGTGGTATAGAGGGACAATGGTGATTTTGATCATCTACTATGGCTTGAGGGGCAATGAAGTCTTTTCTCTAGGCCGTTTAACGGTGTTAGTGTGCAAAATGGACGGAGTGGTACGAGGGGGACAAGTTACATTTGGCCGATGGTATACGAGTGCAGCCAAAGTTTTTAGTGCAGACATGCGTCGGGAGCTTTTTTCATAATGAAGACACGGGTAAAACCCTCCTCGTTGTTGCCTTGTTGGGCTAAAAATTTACAAGGGGTATTAACGTGACTTCACCCACTCGCGCTCGCGATCGCGCCGCCTCCCCACACACTCGCGGCTCGCGCAGGCAAGGCGCCGCCGCCGCTCAGCGCCAAGAGGAGCAGCGCCGTCCCTCGGTGGCCGGTTCGCCTCCTCGATCCGAGCCGTGCTACCTCTATACCGCCTTTCGCCGCTCTGTCTGTGCGACTGTGCCACTCACGGGTGACGGTCCTAGCGCCGCCGCGAGACGAGACATGGCAGCCGCGCTCCTCCCGGAGACGGCGCCACGGCTGCTGACGCCGGAGACTCTCCGCACGGCGGCGAAGCAGTCCCAGGGCATCCAACTCGTTCCCCTCTCCCTCCGCCGCGCCATCAAGCGCTACCTCCGCGGTAACCGATAGACACGCCCCGCGCACCACCTGCTCGACTGATTGCCTCCCCACTAACTCTTCCGCACGCAGACCAGGACAAGGTGCACATGAACCGAAAGGTGCTGCAGCTCTCGGCGTCCTTCGACCGCGCCAAGGGCACCGGTGCCGAGCTCGCCGCGGCCGCCACCCGTGGCGCACTCCTCGACGACCCCAATGCGCCGTCGGGCGCCGAGCAGCGGGCGGCGCGCTGGAAGGTGCGGTCGGCCTACGGCGATATTGGCCTCGGTACCGTGAGGATGAGACAGTTGCCTACGTCGCGTCACGCATGCCAGCCATCTACGCTGCATGCCACCGCGTACTGCGCGAGGTCGCAACCAGCACAAACCTCTTGGCTGTTGTCGTCCATAATGAGCTGAGTTTATTTGATTTAGCACTCTCATGGACTGGTTTATGGGCTTTGCAGGTTAGACGGAGGTTGCCAGAGTTTGCGCCTGCCAAGGTGTTGGATTTTGGTGCCGGGCCAAGCTCAGCCCTTTGGTAAGGATGTACTGATTTATATCTGTTATTGCTGGGTTTTTTTTACAAATGCTTAGTATATTTATGAGAATGCAGGGCAATGAGGGCAGTGTGGCCAAAATCAATAGAGAGGGTTAACCTGGTTGAGCCTTCGAAGGAAATGCAGAGAGCAGGGCAGAGTCTTCTTGACAGTAAGATTAACTCTTACCTTTGCTTGCCTATTGGGATTCATATTTGATTGTCCAATTAATTTGCTGAGTCAAAGGTGGCTCAAAGTGGTATTATGTTTTGCAACTTGCGGCATGTACGAATTTTAGGCTTACTGTAAATAATGCAAACGATAACACAGTCACTGACCCTGCGCCATGGAGTTACATAAACCCCACTATGTAAATCTGGTCTTGTACTTTTATCTGGAAAATTCATTATTATTTTTGTCTTACATGACCATGGTGCTACTTCAGTGTAAAGTGTTATTGCTTTAGTCATATTTTTTTTTTTTTTTTTTTGGTGAACTCTGGAATGAATGCTAATTATTACTGTTTATGTGGCAAATGTTTATAGATTTGAAGGGGTTGCCACTTATTCACAGCTATGACAGCATCCAAGAGTTGAACCGCAAAATAGAAAAAACATGAGCGAGGTCATGATCTTGTAGTATCTGTAAGTTATATTTACTGCTTTGTGGAACTACTTCAGATCAACAAGTCATTTTTATTCAGTTTATTTTTCGTGGTGATTGTAATGTTTCAGCCTTTATTGAATACTGTCTTCCTTCACCCTACAGTCTTATGCACTTGGCGAGATTCCTTCTTTGAGTGACCGAATCACAATAGTGCGCCAGCTTTGGGACCTGACAAGCGATGTTTTGGTATAATTAAACCTCCACCTATTTCAATATAACTGTGTATGTGGGTGATAATTTTTTAGTTATTTTTATCTGAAGAAAATAATGTGCATGTTTAGGTCTTGTTAGAGCCTGGAACACCTCAAGGAGCAAAGATCATAAGCCAAATGCGCTCTTATATCCTTTGGATGGAAAAAAGAGTATGCTCCACTCCTCAGTGTATCTACACAAATCTTTCACGTGTTCCCTGGTTATGTACCAGTTTATTTACATAAGTTTTGTGTTCTTCAGAAGTGTCGCAAAATTGAAAAATCCTCAAGCCGTCCTCCAAGTAGCATGAAGAGCATCGTTGCACAAGAAGCCTCATTGAAAAATGGGTCTTTTGTGGTTGCCCCTGTAAGTTGGAAGCAGAAATACTCATTTTATTTGTTTCTCCAATAATACTATTTTCAATTTCGTGAAAGGGCCTGTAGCCTAGTGGTTCCAGTGCCGTAGCACCCTAGTGCCCTGGGTTCTACTCCCCATTGGAGTGAATATCCGGGGCTGGATTGAGAAAAACACCATTTCGCCCTTGCTGTTCCAGGGATATACATAGCCTGCAGACATGTCCTAGCTACTCCTGGACATATGCCCTGTGATGGCAGGGTCTTCGAGGCGTTTTCTTGGTCCTGCGGCTACAAAGTTTCTTGTTATCAATACCTGGGGTCTTCTTTTCCCCAGGGCTGAGTTTTTACTAATTTCAATCTCCATCCCAGTGTCCTCATGATGGTCGATGCCCTTTGGAGAATTCAGACAAATACTGCCACTTTGTCCAGAGATTGGAGAGGACATCATCTCAACGTGCCTACAAGGTCTTCATCTTTTTCTTGGTTGTTTGCTATGCTTTGTATGAGAAACAATTTGAATCTTACATGATCCGAGTCAGTAATCTCTAAAAGGAGTCAAAGAATATCGCAGTCCATGCACCACAGAAAAACAAAAAGATGTTTTGCTGTAGCTCCATGCTTGCTTTTCATAAAATATAGGCATTCATTCATGCATATGCTTTTATGCTTCCAGCGAAGGTCGCACAGCTTTAAGCAGTATGAGTCGTAGTAGTGTCTGATGAGGATCCAGAGAGTGTATTAAAATGTGTGCTTTACAGCATCAGAATACCTATTTGAATTTGGTGTAGGCATCTGAAATTGTTTTGACCTATTAACAAGACTATTGAACTATGTAGCCATTAGTTTTCTTTATCTCCCTTTTCTTTATATATTTTCTGCAGAGGTCAAAAGGTGTGCCTTTACGTGGTTTTGAGGATGAAAAGTTTTGCTATGTTGCTTTAAGAAGAGGCAAACGGCCAGAGTAAGAGCTTGAAATTCATATTTTCCAGATTATTTCTTGACTAAATATCCATTTGTTTTAGTGCATTTTGTTTAAGTTTCCATGTGATCCTGCATGCTTATGTTCGACTGTAAGTAAGATTCCCTCCTGTAATAGGGAAGCTTGGCCACTTGATGGCTTGAACTTTGAGACATTTAAAGAACGCCGTGCCAAGAGAAAGCCAGAAGATCTTATCATTGACTATGGTAACATATATTCATGATTATTCATTGAGTCCTTTGTACTTGTGGTTTCTGAAAATCATGTTTTTGGTTCCTGCTTTTTCCTCAGATGATCAATTTCCAAGCGAGGAAGATGAAGAGGTTCCTGCCGATGGTGGAGACAGTCTGGTACCAAATGGTTCAAATGAACATGAATTAAGTTTGTTCCATGACAGTGAAGAAGCAGAGGAGGAGGACCAAACGATTCGTGCTGACCTTGGAGGAGGTTGGGGCCGCATTATATACAGCCCCATTCGAAGAGGGAGGCAAGTACAAATGGATGTATGCCGTTCCACCAAACGGGACGCATCTGAAGGTGCATTCGAGCGTGTAGTTGTCACCCGAAGCAAGAACCCTACTTTGCATTTTCAGGCCCGTAGGTCACTATGGGGCGACCTCTGGCCATTTTAAACGGCAGAATCCTCAAGCTTGGTTATAGGAGCTCTCAAACTGTTCAGCATTGGACTCGGTAGGTGAAAACCTCGATCCGATTTCAGTGAGATGTTGTGCCAGATGTATCTCAGCGTGTTCTCTAGCAGATGTATATTGTTTTAAAAAATTCTCTTTTCTATCTATGAGTGTCACAGTATGAACTATAAAGGATGTGCCAGAATTCTGACTTCTGAGCTTGGGCAAGCTACTTCATGGCACGCTCTTTGTCTCTTTGACTAATAATTAATGAAGAGTTAAACTAGCATTATATAATATGAGTAATGTGCATCATAATATTCAATTTAGTACGTTTTTACCTTTACCCGTAATATCGACTGTATTTCTTTTAACCTTCGCCATAGTCAAGTGTCAAGAATAAAGTTGCTCATAAAAGGTCGACCCAAGCTTTTTTTATGACTAGTGGCGTGCATTCTCTTTAGATAACGACTAGTGACGTACAGGAGTTTACGCTGAATTAATTACAGAAAACCACAATTATTTGCACCTAAATATAACTTCTAGGACCATCTTCATAGGCCCCACCGTTCCCAAAGTTGTAGTTTCTTCATGGGTCATAGTTTGGTGCAAATTATCGTTTTACTTAAATCATGTCTATGTGTGTAGCTTGGTGATTGACTTGGGTCCTGTTTGGTTTTCTAGTCCTAGGACCTTTTTTAGTTGGGACTAAAAAGTCTTTAGTCCCTACCTGTTTGGTTCAAGGGACTAAAAGATCAAGTCTCAAAAATACTCTCCAAGAGGGTCTTTTTCTAATTAGTGCCAATTAATGCTTTTAGTCCCTAAAAAAAAATCCTTACCGTTTGGTTTCTTAGTGACTAAAAGGGATTTTTTTTTAGTCCCGGGGACTAAAAAGTCGGGAACCAACAGGGCATTTGTAGTTGACAAGACATTTCCGTTGGTGCTGAAAAATCAACACTAAGCACTTCTCTTGAATGCTTTTCAAATATAGTAACTCCAAATGTGATCCAAACTTGAACACAGTTTCCGTTAGCTTTTTCAAAAATATTTTCACTTGCTTCCTCACCACGTCTTGAGTTTAATGCATATGCAAAGTTAGATTAAACCTAGTAGCACTAGATAATCGTCTTTGTTGTAGAGTTCTCCTATCTATATATTCTAAACCCCACCGTATTGCATCTTGGCGAATGAAATGAAAGCCCTATCTAATACCTTTGCCTTCAGGCTTATCATCTCCTTATCTCCAAGTGTGTGCCTTTGCTTCATATGGCTTCATCTCCATCTCCACCATCTTCTACCCTTGCTCATCACTTCATGTGGACCCTAAGTGAATCACAATTCATTGAAACCATTAGTCCACTAGCTATCATTTTATTACTTAAACAAACATAAGGCTTTCAAACTCTCGCTATTTCAACAAAAAAAAAAATTGTTTTAATTGACCGATGTGTTCCAAGCTTTAGGCTAGAGTCATACTCCCTTCATCTCAAATTATAAGTCATTCCAAGTTTTTGGAGAGTAAAATCATCTAAAGTTTGACAAAATTTATATAAATAAAATAATAATCACTCCCTTTCAAATCATAATTCCCTTTAAATATTTTTGGTTCATGAATTTTGTTATGTAAACATATATGATATCTAGTTGGATGGATAGCAAAATGGATCTGAGGTAGTACACATATACGATACCAAATAAGTATCATTAAAGTTTTTAATTTTATTAATTATATTTTCATATTATTCCGTCTTGTTCCTCCTTGCCTCTCCTTTTTGTTTTGACCCCACCCGGGCCTCCGGCTTTCCCCAGTCCCCATCCCCAAGCCAGCGGAATCTTACCGATTCGGCAATCGAGCAAATCGATCTCCGTGCAATTCCACCTCCCAAACCGAATCCCTCCACCGGCCCAAACCCTAGCGCGGACCCACGTGCCTTTCCCTTTCCCTTTCCCCGGTGTTCAGGCCGGTTTCGGTGATGCGGGCGTTGCTCGCGGACGGTGGGATGGCGCTGGCGGTGGCGCCGGAGGCCAACGAGTCGTCGGGCGGCGCTGCGGTGTCGCTGGGGCCGTTATGGTGGGCGTCGGAGTGCCACGGGGTGCTGTACAGCCTGGCGGTGATGCTGCCGTCGCTGGCCTTCGTGGGGTTCCTGGCGTGGCAGGCGCGGCGGAGCTTCCGTAGGCTCAGCTACGGCCGTTCTCACGTCGTCGTAGTCGCGTACTACGCGCTCCTCTGGGCCGTCGCCCTACTCAACCTCCTCTGGTGCTTCCTGCAGGTTCGGATTGGCTGCCGTTGTTGCTTATAGCTAAGTCCCGTATTGCCTTGTTATGAAACTCTCCGTGCTTTGATTAGGTTGTTGATTTGGTCATTTGATGCTTATTAGGGGAATGCTTTCCGTGTGGGAAAAAAAAGTACTGTTATGTGCGTTGAGTTTAAGTTATGACTAGTGAAAGTCAAGGGGAATTCCTTCTTGAAAAGTAGGGGCAACTGGAGCTAACGAGAGATGAACTTGGTGGTGACAATGAGCTATGAGAAATCTATACCAGATCATGAAACTTTTGAATTGTATTTTCAGGTTTGGCTGATAATCAGTAATGTTTGAATGTTTTGCTAGTATTCGATTGCTGAGTAGAATAAGTAGGTAAAAGACTGGAAAATTAAGTGAACTTTTGGTGAACATAAATACTAAGTAGCTGGGTGTTGATGTCAAATAGTACTTCACATTGGTCTGGTTATTAGGCTTAGATTTTCATGTGCACATCTTGGTATTTCTACTAATATAAGTAGAATAATTTAGATTTGATATGACCCTGCTGTACAGACGTACAGAAGGAAAATCAAATGAACGGTCCTGCCTTAAGGATCCAAATTTTCAGTTTCGTTTTTTTTTTTGGTATTGTGTATTGTCTGTATCTCTTATCTAAGTATGGAACATATTTTCCCTCCAAATGGCAGGCATGGCAATGTATGCCTGACAGGGCATTTTCTTGGAATGTACTGTCACTGTTTACAACATCAGGAATGTTATTCTTGGAAGTCAGTCTCATAGCCTTTCTACTTCATGGAAATGATGCCAGTGGTCTTGAATCTTTGGCACGAACATTTGTTATCTCTGGAGCTGTAGTTGCTGCTGACGTATTGCTCAAGGTATGCTTCTACTCCAAAATTCAGGCATAGTGAACAGTCATTAGCTTTTCTTAGAAGTCATTGGTATTAGGGTTCTTTAGTTCTTAAAGGTTTTGGGATTCAATTAGAATTTTTTGAGATGCTGTGTCATATATTCTTAGATCTATAGGTTAATTGACAAGTGTATCTGGTCCGTAATGTTACTTTATTAGAATAACATAATATGTTTTTTATTTCCATTGTTTCATAACAGTGGATTGGCTAGTGCAAGTTGGTACTGATTTTCTATCCATAATAGTTCATGCATGCCCATCTCATGTCACTGCAAAAGATTTTTTTTTTTTGGCTGCTCAGTGAAAGACAAGCCTCCACGACTTAAACTAACCTGACACACCTTTCCTTGTTTCAATGTGTTAAATCATGTTGCAAGTGGACAGCAGACTTCCCTTGCAGCCTTCTATGCTATCTTACCTGTGAAACTGACTTTGTCCTTATTCAGACTATATATGTTTTTGGCTTTGGTGTTCCTTTGTTCATTGACGCTGATCAAGGAACTGGTGGGAAATGGGGGCTATGGATTATCCACAAACTTGTGCTTACTGGAGTCTATGGGTTGATTGTTTTCATGTATCATTCAAGATGGAGAGACAGGCTGCCTGGTAATTGGTTACTGTTTTTGTATGTTTCAAATTTCTTTTGTCTGGTCTGGTGTTTCATGACCATAATCTCGTGGTTGCTTTACTGCAGCAAAACCTGCATACTACAACTATGTATGTGCGATGTTGCTATTGAATGGCATATCACTGTTTGGATGTTTCCTTGTTGCAAGTGGAGCTGGATTTGGTTTATGGTACATACAGAACACTATTTTCAAATTTATGGCAACTTATTCACCTTCAAGGGCAATACTTGATGATGACCCTTTTTGT
The DNA here is from genome assembly GCA_015847255.1 of Hyparrhenia diplandra. Taxonomy (NCBI): domain Eukaryota; kingdom Viridiplantae; phylum Streptophyta; class Magnoliopsida; order Poales; family Poaceae; genus Hyparrhenia; species Hyparrhenia diplandra. The sequence continues at coordinate 94,212 of JADLZK010011086.1, forward strand.
TGTAGGTTATATAATCTCACAACCGTATGCTATCATTCTCTTTACCTTCCCCTCCTATATGTGACTTTCTTAGCGGACTTCTTCCAGGTACCTTCTTGCCTATGATCTGTTACTTTGCTTCTGTGTAGTGCTTCTTCCTTTAGTTCCTTAGTAGCTTGTGTACTGGGTATATTTGTATGCGGCTTGTAATAGTATTATCTTTTCTTTGCTGATTTATTCTGTATATGTGTGTAGGAGGAAGACATGCTCCTAGAGAACGTCTACTATTCTGAAATGAAGGATGCTGGATTCTTTGATGCTGACTGGGATTAATTATGTGCCGTGGAGTATGGCAATTCCCATGTGAACTACACTGCTTTTTCTTAATCTGGTGTACTCTCAACGTAGAACTGAAAATGTATGTAGCTAACCATGGTAATGAATGGAAATATGTAAATCTTACTGCTGCCTCAGATTTCAAGTGATTTCACCGTTGAGATTGCCACCCCAAGGATGGGTGATAAGTTCGTCAATGGTACAAAACTATGAAGTGGACCGTCAGAAACTACGATTGCGCAGGCTCGTTTATAAATGTGATCTTATTACCTAGGATTCTGTCAGAAGAGTACGTTTGCTAATGCTACGTGCGTATGCACATTTCTATGTTATGTGGCGATTGTTTTCACCAGAAGACAAAGTTAGGAAGAACACGTTTAGAATCACTATCATTCTTGCACCTCACTCTGCATTACAACATTGCTTTCTCGGGAGAAAAATGCACTCACCTCGTTCCAGCCTTCCAGGGCTCGATATCCGTCAAATTCTCGGTGGCTGGCCGGCGCCGGCGCCGGTGCCGCCACCAACATGATCGAAGCTGAAGCGAAACGCTACTGTGCGACCGCCGCCACCGTCCACCGGCGTCGGCTGGTCCCTTCCCGCTGCCCTCCTCGTTGTGTACAATGAAACGATTGGAAAATCCCTTTCATCTTTTCTACGTATATACACGGTCTGTCTCACAAATAAAAATCTTACGAACGGTCAAACAAGCATTATAAAAGTTAAAAATAGATTTTTATTTTTGGGACGGAGGGCGTACATATTTTTGGGCCACCGTTACAAAATAGCCCTATGTGGCCCAAAACCCATTATTGTTCAGTTCCCAGAAAAGGGCTCGTGAAGCTTCTCGAAAGGACCAACTCGCAACAGGCCTCTCCGCCTCCGCCTCCGCCTCCGCCTCCCCTTCTCGAGCGCTTTCGTCACCGCGGCACGGTAGGATGGCGGCGGCGGCCCCGACGAGGGCAGAGGTGCTGGCGCTCTTCCGGTCCTTACTCCGCACGGCGAAGCAGTTCTCCGACTACAACATCCGCGAGTACACGCGCCGACGCGCCGCGGACGCCTTCCGCGAAAACCGCGCCCTCGCCGACGCGCCGGCCGCCGCGGCGGCGTTCTCGGAGGGAAAGAAGCAGCTAGAGGTTGCGAAGCGGCAGGCGGTGGTCTACTCGATGTACGCCCCCAAGGCCAAGAGCGTGATGGAGCTGAAGGTGCAGTGATGGACGAGGTGCTGCGCCCTTTTCTTCCTCAACGTTTCCCTTCCCGGATTCGTTCCTTTTGTGTGGTGATGAAACTATAAACTGCTGTGTTGTCACCTTTGCTGGATGATTATCATGATATAGGTACCTTCTGTGCAATAAATCACTAAATTCTACTGTCATTCTCTCTTGCTATCGTCTGCAAAGCAATCTGCTTGAGTGATTGAGGTTATTGCCTTGCCCTAGTACTCTTCCGATGGCGCTGACATTTGGCTGTGGTTGTTTGCTTGCACTTTGGACGCGACTATGTTAGCACAGTACCAGTGGGGCACTGGGGCTAATTGCAGTGCTCATCAGCTGTTTGATAAATTTCCCCACTGACACTGATCTCAGGTACTCCCTCTGTCCCAAAAAGGATGCAAGGATGCAATTCTGGTTTTCTGCCAAGTCAAGCTATCTCAACTTGGACCAACTATATAAAAATAATAATATTATACCAAATAATTATAGTTAGCGTCATGAAATATATTTTCATATAGTATACCTATTTGGAGTCCCAATTTTTGCTAATACTTTATATAAACTTAGTTAAACTTAATTAATAAAGTTTACTTAGTTCAAAACCAGAGTTGCATCTTCTTCCTTTTTTACGGATGGTACAAAACTAAAACCAGACTAAATTGGCTTTCTTCAGACTAGATTACTGATTACCTATGTAGTACCTTATTTTGCAGCCCTAGGCAGGTAGGCTACAACTACTGTCATTACGCAATGTGGTGACTGACTGAATGAAGCGATTCCTCCTTACATACATTTTTTGTGTCAAGTTACCCAGTAGATGCTTCTCGGTTGCTAATGAATATTGATTCCATGGTTTCTTGAGAGATGATGAATTATGATTCCTTGGTTTCTTGAGAGCGACAATTAGGAGTCTTGGATAGGGGGATAGAGGGAAAACTATTGTAGGAGTAGTAGAGGTCCTATGTTATTCCATCATTGGTGTCTCTCAGTCTCAGAAGATCTGGTGTCAGGCTGTTGTGCCTTATTCTGTCCTCCACACCACACAAGCATGCCATGGTGGTCTGTCCTCCGCCCCTCTCTGCTAGCGGGTGCTTTTGTATTTTTATTTTCCCCTTGCTAACTTTGATTTTAAAACCTTAGATATTTAGGTCATTCATTTTAATACACGGTAAGTTTAAAATCACATGTTTTAGTAGCATGTGATTTTCTCGGTGCATAAGAGACCTCTCAATATCATTTGTAGTGATCTCATATTAACCCATCAAGTACATGTACATCATAAGAAAATAAAGTAGATTTTACAAATATATATTCACAAAGAATTTTCAAAACACAAAACACCACATGAAGTGGAGATCTTCCACATAGTTTAACGGGTGCTATGGTCAAGAACCTGTATTAGGTTGTAAGTAAACTCTGTGGCAAGACTTGATGGATTGGAGAAGAAAGGTCAGTATTTATTATGCAGATTATATAACGGGTGGCTACTGCTGTAGCTGTTCATGAAGAAATGGAAGGTTTTGCTGACTCAATTAATTGGATATTGTTAGTTGCTTTACAGTTACAGATTTAACATGTACACACCTATAACTTGCTAACTTTGGAAGCTAAACATAGAATTTCCTCTGGATTGTTGCATCTGAGCTGGATGCTCTGAAAGTTCATCTTCTTGTGCACCGAAGTTTTCATGTTATTTTGTTTCGGATGGCCATTGTTTGCTCCATCAGAGTTGGAAATGTCACATGGATCCGTGTCAATTTGGCATATAGCTTCGTGGCTGAGCTTGTGATGGTGCGGAACGTTGCTGCTGCCATCCTTCTTATTGGAACTCAGAAAAGTCCAGTAGCACATTGTTCTCAGCAGCAATCTCTTTCACCACCTTTTCCTTCATCTCCATGTTTCTTCTGTTGCCAGATAGTTTCCAGACCAACTGAAAGAGTAGCATAAACCAACGTGTAAATTCCAGCTATACATGTTTCCAGTTCCGAATGAATGTGATGAGACCATGAATGGATATAGAGGATATTGTTTAGTTACCATGGGGTCAACGACGCCAGTGCCCTCCGTTGCCATCATTGCAAAGTCGCCTAACTTATTTGCCAGTATAGTGCGTGCAACCAGCAGCTCCGGCATATTGCTGCACCTCCCAGCTGCAAACATGATCCCGGCAGCTGCCTCCTGAATGTCCTCGCCACATTCATCACTACACACCATATTAAATTTGAAAAGGGTCATGCAAACATAGTGCCAAATATGAGAACAAGATAAGGTCAGATGTTAGGGGTGTAGAGAAGATTCATACTGGGGCTTGTCTAACTGCTTCGCGTGCTGGATGATGCGATTGCAGTATAGCTCTATCATGTCGAATGCCTCCAGCATGTTATCCTCCTCTATGAGCAGCTCTGCCTGCATGGAGATAGAGAAGGTGCAGCATTGGTAAGCCTGCATTTAAAGAGTATGAAGCTTCATTAGATGTACGTTAGGGATGCTACTCTGGCCATACACGGAGGAGAGCACGATCGAGGTGGCCGAGTGCTAGTAGCTGTCCCACATCGCTGCGGGAAATTGACCTGCGAGCGAGGCGGGGACGGCGGGCAGCGGCGAGGCGGGACAAGGCAAGCCTTAGAAGGGTCTTAATCTGCTTGGATGTCCGCCTGTGGATGAAGCCCATTGTTGATCGCCGATCGCCTGTTTGCCCGAGTTTGGACGGTGTTCCTGGTGCTGGCCTCGTGCTCTGTTATGTAAATGCCAAGCCTGGTTGCCTGTTGGCCTTGGTCCGTTGCTTGGTTGAGAGGACGGGCAAGAAGAAGATGACTTGCTTGCGGAATGATGAGGAAGTCTGTCGGAGGGGCAAAGCTTTTATAGGTGTCGTTCTTCTTGTCTGGGAACTCCAATTTTGGTGTATCTGCTGTCAGTTCGGTTTAAACGCACTCCTTTTGCCTAAAGAAAGGATGAGGTAAACTTGGAAAGAAAAGTTAATAGCGGTACAGCAAATTGCACGTGCAATGTTTTAGCCAGAGAGCAAATGGAGCACGTGCAAACAAATGATCTTGTTGTCTCTAAGTTGTCTGATAATTTGTGTTACTAGCTCGTTTTTGCTGTCTTCGGCTAGATTCTTACTATCTGTTTTAACTAGAAAAACAGGCGCAGCTTTGCTGCGCCCTACTATAGGCAAGCCTGTGGATATCTGTAGCTGTCTAAAATGAACACTGGTATGCGAAAAATATGAAGTAATTTTTGGAGTGAGGTACACCATCTTTTGTTCTCGTAGTGATGACAAATTGAAATGCTAGAGCTCCAAAATGTACTACATATCAAAAATATTAGAATAGTTCATTTAGGAAGGATAACATGGATCACTGCTGCTAACTACTATGAATATTCACTGCAACAGTCCATGACGCGGCTCAATGCGCTCGCTTTCTTATGATCTTGTCGTCCTTTGTTGGTGTTTGCCTCTCTCCATTTTGTTTCGGATTTATAACCCATTGGCGATCTGTATTGAGTATCAATTGAGAAAGACAAAGCAGTCATCTTAATAGAGCAAATGTTTTGAGCCACAATTATATTGCTATCATAAATGGCAATTTGAACAAAACTTCAAAACATATAAACAGGAATATTGGCTCCTTTCTTACTTGCACCATCTTCTTTGCAATTTATAATGTCCTACTGCAGGTAGCTTCTTGATTGACTGTGAAGCTGGGTATTTGTCGGGCATCTACACATATCAGATGAAGATATGTATTGGAACAGATTAGACCTAAAAGGGGCATAAAACACTGGATTGAACTGAATTTCGGGCTCTGTAGTCTGTTATTTAGACATCAATGTTTTGTTACTAATAAAGTAGAAATGTTCAACATAATGATGTAGACTGTACATATTGATGAATGAATGTAGATAAAAAACAATCTATTATTCCAAAAGTTAGATATAACAGTTTGAACACCTAAGTATATGGAAGAGTAAAAACAATGTGTCCATAGTTTCTAAGATCGATAGTTTAAACCATAAAATTTAGACCTGGCATCAATGAAGAGGTTTGCTTACTGGGGAAGAACTAAAACTTACCTCATGCATTGAACAAGTACCATCAGGGAAAATATTCAATAGTCCATAACCTTTAATCATATCAGTATATTTCATGAAGCTGCTAAATGAAAAATCTCAGATCAATTTTGAAATAGGATAATTAGCTTGATGGCAGCAAATGATTTATTTATTCACATAGATCAAACTGAGGGTCTAAATTTTGACTTTTATGAAAGTACTGGAACTTTGAGTTGGTGCTGTAGTGAAGAGTATTTGGAAGAACCATATAATTGTTTGTTTGATTGATGGCATAATCTTGCAATAGATTTGGTCAAATATTTTATGAAAAAAAATGAGCAGTGGATGAGAAGTATAATATACGATCAAAAGAGATTTTTTCTGTTGCAATAAGCTTAATAAGCATAAGGCCATTTTAACACCAAATTCAATCTCACAACCGTTTCCATAGATATGGAGAGGGATGGATTTTTGTTTTTGAATAAGTAGGGATGGATTAATTTGACTTGTGTACCAATGCATGACAGCAAAGATGCTGATTACCGACATATTTTATAGACAAATGTATTTAAAAAAGAATGGTAGTTTATGCTAGTATTGGAAAACAAGGAAGCTTATACTATGGGCTGTTGAGAGCACTAAAGCTAGGTATAAAAAGGATTGCCGAATCCCATGGAAATTTGTTTCAAGGGATGTGGTGTCCTGTCCTATTAACTGAACAAAGTGATATCTAAGTTCTTTGCAATTATCCTATATCTTCAAAAGATACTTACAGTGTTGTGTAGACTCTAGAAACATCATCATAAAAAGAAAACAGAGTTGCACTGCTACTATATATAATTTTTTTTTCATTTTTGAAGCCATTGTAATATCATCTGACAGCACAAATAGTTGCAAAGTAAATGTGGAGACAAAGTGCTAGATTTCTCATCTGACAGCACAAATAGTTGCAAAGTAAATGTGGAGACAAAGTGCTAGATTTCTCAGGATTAGCTAACTGATTGATTTAACTATAAGAAAACTGAACCTTTCATTAATCAGTAAAACCTTTTTTCCGAAAATTGTGCCCTCGGCTATTCCATTTTCAGTATGCTTTTGGATAATGCATCTTGTACAGTTCAAGCCTCTGAAAATATGACCGTGTAGCCTCCAGAATTAAGAACCTGTAAGAATCAACAAAATAAACATAAATGGCTATATGCAATAGAAGTAAAGAACTATATATAGAGCTTCTAAAATTCGTGCTTGGCACTCCATCGAGCACGTTGTGGGCGCGTGCAGGAGCTTGGGATGCATCTACAAGACAGTGGCGTGGAGAAGCTCGGGCTTCATCACGTGTGTCGCTCAAGCTGCAGCCCAGGGATGAGATTGGGCGCATCTCTTGAGAATGAGCCAGCGAAGGTCCACCAGAGCCGGGCATCTCGCCAGAAGGACTGCGCTGGGGCAGCTGCCGTGCGAGGGAGAGGGTTGTGGACACAGGCATTGCTGTTGCGTGGATGCGTGAAGGCGTGAAGGCGAGAGGGACCGCGGTTCAGAAAGCGGCGCTGTTGCGGCTGCTGCCGCGAGCCTCCGTCGCCGTCCTGAGGACGCGATGCTGGGGCCGCCGCATGCTCGCACCTTGTCAGCTCCGCGTGGGGCCCGCCCTAGCTGAGGCGCCGGGGCTGCTGTGCCGCCGCGATGCGGCGTCCACCACCACCACCGGAGCGCTGCGAGCCAGGTGGAGGGCCGAAGAGGAGGAGGATGAGGTCGTGCGGCGCCGCCGTCGCCCTGCTAGTGTCGGAGAGAGAGCGCGCGCGCGAAGAGGAGACGGGGGCGATACACACGCAACACGCAGGGGCGAGGGGAGCGGCAAAGGATCGGCCCGCGAAGCTTCGGGTCGACGATAAAGCGGGCGAGGAAGCTGACCGATCCGCAATCGGACGGATTAGATCGCCTGAATGCTCGATCCGACGGCTATTGGGTTAACGGGCGACGTGGCTCTATCCACCTGCCCGCTTTTGGAAGCAGGATTACTTATATAATATGGAGATGACTTCAACATAAGTGTATCACTGTCGCACTGATTTTGATTTTCGTATAGGAATTCCATCCATCCACTCCACTCCCCCCTCAGTTATGAAGTAATGTATTTTGCACCTTGAACATGTCAGTTATGAACTATGCATGCTTCAGAATTATGTTGATTATAATGCTTCAAATAGTATGCTTCCGAACCCAATTATTATTCCTCACTTCAATTAATAGTAGGTAATTATTTAATTTTAGTGTTTCAGGAATCAGGACATATCTCTCTTCAGAAGTTCCGAGCATAAAAAAAAAATAGTTCAATATTTTTAACAGATAAGGAATCAGGACCTCATTTCTGTAGCCATGATTTTGTTAAGACTATAACTATGATAAGCATACCTTTATTTTTTTAAATAAAAGTTTAAATAAAGCCATCCATATTATGTAACTAACAAATCTCCTTTCTGATTTTGTATTCGTTCCGTAGTTTACAGTTACATGTTCTACAACTATGGTTTGTTTATCAACGGCGAACTTACAGCCCCTAAGGGTCAGGCGAAGGCTCTGTAATTTGTATTTCAAATATCAATTTCACTATCAGGTTTCGATGTTATTATGTTTCTGAAAACACTTGCTTCTTTCTGCCTGACGAACCTGCGATTGACCACCTCAATATTGTTGCTTCCTCTGCGCCACATTTGGAGACAACAACAACGATCTCACATCACTTGCTGGTCCGACGACGATTAAGTAATTGCATCTACACAACTTTATTCCGTTGCAAAATTCTATTGCTATACATACATAAATTAATATGTTTGTTCTTCCTAGCCATGCGCGGGGTTCATGCTAGTTGCCATGGTTTTGTTCATCACAGCATTTGCAACACATGATAGCTACGAAACCCAATCCGGCACCCTAGGAAAAGGTCCGGAACTTGCAGTAGGCCGTAGGCGTGGTCCAAACGACAAACATCCAGATCATCTTCATCAGATCCGGTGACAGTTAGCTGCCTAGCATGCGGTAGTTGTGGCAACCTGTACGAAGTACGAACCCGATGTGACGCGAATCAATTGCGCGGCGCGTCGGCGGTGCGCGGTGGACGGGTGGAGCCATGGAGCGCGTGACCGCTTCCGTGCGCGCGCGCAAATGGTGCCGGGCACGCCGGTGCAAGGACCGAACACAGAGGCGCGCAAGCCAAGGCGCTCGCCCGGCATCGGCCTCGGTGTTGAGCTAGCTGCGGGCGGCGGCGCGACGCGTTCGCAACCTTCACTCATCAGATGATCAGATTCTGAATGCAAGAGCAGACGAAATTTGCAGCTTAGGAACACGAACACCAACCATGTAGCTAAACAACTCAGTTTCCACAAGAAAAGACAACTCGCGTCTAATTACAACTCAATACTCAATCCTTCCTCTTCTTCTGTACAACCACCTAACCACCTACTCACCAGCACAAGCACAAGCACAGTGTGCATGTGTTCAGCTCCATGAACAGTCCTGAATTTGTAGCAAAATTTACTTCTAATCGATTCTACCCATGTGTATTTCATTTCATTTCCAGAGGCAGGAAATCTTCATGGATCCAGCACCAAACCGCTGAAACCGTCACTCTGCCGGCGGCGAAGCAACGGACCCGATCTCCTATCCTACTCTGAAGACTGAACTGACGAACGACGAGTGGCCACGAACTAAGCTGCAATGCTGCAACTGCAGAGCGCGCTCGTTCATCTCCTCGTGCGCACCGAGATGGTCCTCCTCTCCGGGTCCAGCGGGCCATGCCCCAGCCCCTGCCCTGGCGTTGCGCCGTGGCCGTACACCCGCTCCTGGAGCACCCGCGCGTCCGTGCCCATCCTGCGCACCTCCTCGTGCCGCGCGATATGCTCGTTGCTGCGCTCCAGCGCCGACACCATCCTCGAGTACGGGGGTGCACGTACGACGAGCTCTCGTACGCGCCGCCGTCGCTTTCTCTGCCCGTGCTGCTGGCTGTCGTCGAGGTCCTCCTGTACGGCGGGGCCACGTACTGCCCGCTCTGGCCGCCGGCCAGGGCGTGCGCATGGGCGTTGCCGGCGACGAACTCCGTGGCGCGACGCCTGTGCTGCGGGGTGCTGTTCCCGGGCGCGCCTGTGCTGCCGGCGTCCCCGTGCCACGGGCCGACACCGCCTGTGCCCACCGTCGAGGCCGTCCTCCGGTAGTATGGCCGGCGCTGCGACGGCGGCCAGACGAGGTCCTCCGCCACTTCGTCCTCCAGTTCCTCGTCGCTCTCGTCGAACAGGACCTCCTTCCCCCTGTGCACAGCGTCCGACCCGACCGAGGTCGCCGTGCTCCTGTCGCTCCACGAGGGCGACGGCGACGGGGACTTGTGCGGCGGCCTCCACGATGGCGGCGCCGTTCCTTGCTCCGTTGCCGCCGTGGTCGGCACCTTATCGTAGCCACCGCCCCTCGATCCCTTCCCAAGGGACTCCGACCGGGACAGCTCGACGGCAGCCCGGGCGGCCATCGCGGCGAATTTCGCGGACGCGAAGGCTGCCTCCGCCGCCATCCTGGCGTCGGGGTACTTCTTGGATTCCCTCAGCACCTTCTCATCCACGCTCAGCTGTGCAAGGCTCGGTCTCACCTTGCCATCAACAGAATTCGGCTCCCCCTGCACATGTTACGCATGGATTGTTATTAAAATCAAATACCGCAAAGGATACTGGATTTCTCTGATGATCCTGTAGTGCGATCATGGAACAAACCTCACGACGATCCGTCTTGATCGCACTCTCCTCGACATCAAATATTCTGCCCGGTGCATTCTTCGTCTGTTCGCTTGGTCTCTGGCTGTTGATCCGCGAGGTCGTGCGACCATCTCGGTGAATCTCTACTGGGTTCTCAGGGAACTCCAGCAAGATGTCGCTCTCGGCGGCGATTTCCTTGGCCAACCTCCTCTTCTGCTCCAAGCTCGGCCTCTCGCCGGACAACTTCCGCACCAACTGGCAACAAACCAACAGTGCAACAGACAGTTTCAGCTCCAACTCCCATCGTGCAGTGCAGTTGTTGGGGAGACAACCAGCGAGTTGGTTGAAAGGAGTTGAGGTAGCTACCGTGGGGTCGACGACGCCGTGGGCGCCCTCCTTGGCCGCCCTGGCAAAGTCCCGGCCGAACTTGTCCGCAAGGATGGCGCGCGCGTCCAGCAGCTCCGGCAGGTCGGCGAACCGCGCGGACGCGAACATGAGCCCCGCCGCCGCCTCCTTGACCTCCTCGCTGCATTCCCTGGGTTCCGCCGAACCAACCAAAGCGGCAATCTTTCCGTGTGAGATGAGACATGACAGGGGAACCGAGGAAACGGGGAATCGAAACGAGAAACCAAGAGCAACGATTACGGACGGGCAGACTGAGACCCTGCACCTACTTGGGTTTCTCCAGCTGCGCGGCCTGCTCGATGAGGATTTTGCAGTAGAGCTCGATGAAGTCCAGCGCCTCGAGTATGTTGTCCTCCTCGATCACCTGCTCCGCCTGCTCGATGACAACGAACATACACCACCCCGTGTCACCTACTGGATACAAACTGGCAAAAGGAGGAGGCACCACGCGACACGAAACAGGCAGGCAGGCAGACGTGGACTTACGCGGACGAGCGCGCGGTCGAGGTGGCCGATAGAGAGGAGCTGCCCGACGTCGCTGCGGGCGATTGACCGGCGGCCGAGGCGCGGCCGGCGGGCGACGGCGAGGCGCGCCACGGCGAGCTTGGCCAGGGACTTGAGCTTGGCGGTCTGCTTGGAGGTGCTCTTGCCGAAGAGTCCCATGGCGCGCTCTGGCTGCTGGCTGCGGCTGCCAATGGCGGTGTCCGGGGTTGGTGCTGATGGCCTACTTGTTTCCCCTGCTCTTATACTGGTCACTGGATTGGTGCCCTGTGGCGAAGAAACCTGACTTGCTTGTGGACTACGGAGTTTGCTCTGGACGGGCAAGCCTGGCTGTTGCTGTGCCGCCGCTGCTTCTTCTTTCGGGAATTGGGTAGTCTCCAAGTTTTGCCGATTTCTGTCCAGCTCAGCCTCAAAGTTACGAGCAGGCTAAGGCTTTGGAGTTTGGAATCATGTGCATTTTGTGTGCGTCACTTGCCAAAATGAAAAACGCCAAAATGGAGACTTCATCACAGGGAAAAAAAACAATCACCGAGGGTAACGAAATTTAGTAGATACGCTACCATTTTTTCGATACCTAGGGACCAAAAATCCCAAGTTAGAATTTGGGTACATCATGGTACATTTTGATGATGTATCATAAGAAATACTAAAATTAGTGCTTAGAAGTATCTCCGATTCATTCATTCATTTCATGAAATTTGTATAGTAGGCATGGAATGACACAGTTATCACAATTTACAGTCAGCATTAGTTGGTTTCCTGAAAACATAACGAAAGTTGTTACAAGTTATCACCCCTCAAAAAGTTATTCAAAACTTCATTGTGGAGACTTTACCATAGAGTGTAAGCTTATTAATTACATTCTTATTTATTGTTCTTTGATGATGTTGTGCTCATGTGACAATATATTTATGGAAGACAGAGCGAGAAAAAATACGACTCCAAATCTTATTTATACTTCAAGTCTATGATACATTCGAGGTAGTAAATACTTTTAGACTCTATGTAGAGTATGCATTGTGAGCGTCCTAAGTACTTTGAGTAGCTTTCCACAAGAGCAACATCATTGTGTGTCTCCGTTGAAAACGTGCCTATTCTGTGTCTGAGAGTTAAAATCTTTGGAAAGCATAAAAACCGATAGAAACTTTTTAGACGACATTAACTTTTCATTGATAATTGTGGTAAACCACTTAGGCCCTGTTTGGTTTCCATGAGACTAGAGACTATGGACTAATTTTTAGTCTCATTTAGTCTCTAAATTACCAAACATGGGACTAGGGGACTAATTTTTAGTCTCATTTAGTCTCTATTCTATTAGACTATTGGGAGCGTCTAAGGACTATTTTTTTAGTCCCTAGTCCTATGAACGAAACAGACCCCTAATGACATAAGTAGAAGTACAATGGGACATAACATACACATAACATAGGTGTAAACCACCACATAGTACCCAACAAAGAAACAAGAGAAGCACAACTAGATCTTCATTGTGCCGATGTCTTTTAAATATTCCGTTCATAGACACCTTGGAGTATAGGCATCGATGCTTTGCTTAGTCCCCTATGCGGCTAGGGCCCATAATCTTGCCCTAGTTTATTTGGAGCGGTTCTTAGTTTATTTGGAGCGGTTGGGTCTGCAGCCCTGTCCTTGACGGGCAATCTATCGAACAGTTGTAAAGCGGGATCCCGAGCATGTCGCCGTGGACAAGACACGACACGACGCCGAGAGCAATTCGTGGCTTGCCGGAGGCCGAAATCATGCTTGATTGGTGCTAGCTTTTCCGTGGCACCAATAAAAAAAGTGGCTTCGTTCGCCTGCGCCAGGGGAATTGCATTTTGCTGCAGCATGGTTCACGGACTGTTGGTGCCCCTGCCCTAGTATCATTGCAAAAAAATAACGCGCTTGCTTGTGACGTCTTTTGTTGGAATTGGCAGAGGGAGGGGTCGTTTTCTTCCAATGCCGTCGTATTGTAACGTTCATCACCACACTGTACAAGTGCGAAGCGTGTCTGCAGGTTGCATATGCACAGAGGCATGTGTATGTGCAGACTACGCACGCACGCGAGCTGATGATTTGCGTAAGCGCTGATTGAGTGCGACTTTTAACTCCTACTATTTGGAAAATGTTTTAATCAACTAGGGAAGGAGGTACTGGTTGTTTCTCTTCTATATACATAAAGTACAATATATTCATTGACGAATATAATGCCTTGTCGTGGTCGTCGTCGTCTTGTTTTCTTAAAATAACAGAACATTCGATTTATTCCCTTTCGTACGTACACGGATCGATTCAGGCATGCGTTCATCCGACGCAGTTCTTGTACAAGTCTATCCGTGAATATTTTACAAAGCTAGATTTCGATCGGTTGAGCACTGAAGCCACTTTACAGCCTAAAACCTCTCCGGGTGGTGACCAGTGACAAGGCAGCTAGCAGTTTGTATGGAACAATGCATATATGATGGCCGGAGTAGTTTATAAATTCCGAAGCCGCTTTTGATTGATGATGGTCAGGGGAATTTTCTCATGAGTGGCGTCGCCCATCGGCAATGGCAAGGGCACGGGCACGGCCGCGCAAAAAGCATCGGCGACGCCGCCACCGACGCGCATCATGGCCCGTGGGCATCTGCAGTCATTTTGTACTAGTCCGCTTTTGCTTACCATTGATGCCCCTTTCAGCGTGACGACATTCCATGGCTGCAACGTGCTGGTGCCGTAGTAAACGCTGGAAAAGGAGGTACACATCAGGAAGGGCTAGCAAGTAACAGCTAACAACGACGTGAAAAAAAAAAGTTGGGTGGCTTTAGCTGCTATATTACCGAATGATGCGGGAACAGAAACGCAGTTAATTCTCGTCACACTAATTCGCAGTCCTTCTCGGTCGTACATACTCATATGTGGCCGGAACGTCCATATAGCTGATATGTTGTACTACCTTCTCTCCTCGATGACATGCCGGATCGGATCGTAGTCTAGTTTTTCGGTACAAATACATGGACCAAGAGAAATCCGAGACCAGCTTTCAAATCAGACAAGAAAACGCAAATGTCAAACAAGCCGGCTGCTAATGACTAATGACTAATGAGACCGCTCACGCTCATCCTAGTCCATACATACAAATATGCTACGATCATTGAATTTTACAAAGGCGACACCGCGACACAACATCACTGGAAAATGGTACAACAGATCGCGGCGTGATTTTTCATCAGTTATTATTAGCGGGTTAAAAAGATCATGGGCAGGATTAGAAAGGCTACCATAGGATGATGATGCCGTGATGGATCCAAGCAGGCAAAGCGGCGGGGAGCAACTCAATACCTGTCAGTTGACTACTAGAGCAGCAGCCACCAGATAAACTAGGCGCCTTCTTTATTCCGGTGATGGACCTTCTTGTGTAAAGAGCCCATCATCTGCACTGACGCCGACACCTGTCGTCATTGCAGTCCTCATCCGTGGCTGCCTGCCTGCAGATGAAGGCGATTGGGAGTACAGGTTTTAATCTTATCGCAGCAACCCGCGCTGCAACAACCTCATCTACAGTAATTTCCATGAGTCTGGCTGTGTCACCACTGGACTTCGGGCTGAACAATACAGTTTGAAGTCATTTACCGCTCGGTTCGATTATTCTTTTTTTCTTTTTTATTTGAGAGGAGGAATGCACCTGAATTATTCTTCCAAAAGTACCTTTACCTAGTTGGCTAGATGCACCGCTAACTAAAGATAGGAGATAATACGTGCCTCTCCGTGAGCAGCAGCACGATACAAATTCGCCATGATATATGTCTGATGCACGCGATGATGCGCCGCATGGTCAAGCACTGGGTACCAACGCCACGCCGCCACCAATACCACCAACATCTCTAGCGCTTTCCTCCAACGTGTACCATTGGGCAACCAATCCTCCCTCCTTCGGTTCTTCCACCTGGATCATATCCATTTCCCTTTCCAGAAACACACACATAACCTGACGAAGTTACCGCGCCCTCGAGCGAGAGTCAAATAATCCTGCAGCAAGAAACACTTTTTCACCTAAATTTCGATGAGTGTACCACGCAACGCAAGCGTACGTACGTGCCTACGCGTTCCTCGATCTAAAAAGAGATGCCATTGCCCGATCGATTTGCCGTCCTGGGTTCTTTGTTTACGACAGGTTGGTGCCAAAAAGCGTCGAGCTCGGCAGCTGTATTCGCTCGTCAGTTTGCCGTACCTGCCAGGACTAGTGTGACTCGGTCGTTCGTTGCTGGTGTTGGTCGAGTGAGTTGTCCTCGTCGCCCAACTGTGGGAATCCGTCCAAGAATCTCGTGTGGTTGAGTGGACCTATGAGCAATCCCGAAATTTGAGACCACCGTTGGTCCCATCATGACAACGACGCCTTCAGTGTTCAGACCTTCATCATCCCATCACCTCATCAGGACTAATAATCCAACAGTTCTTTGAGGGTGTGTTTAGTTCTTCATTTCACCTACAAAATTTTTGGCAAAAATTGACCATATTCTCCATTTTGGATTTTCACCTCAAGAGGCCAAAAAAAGGGGCCAAAATGCGCTTGGGAGCCTGTGCCACCCTCACCCACCCTATGAAAAATTTGGCATTTTGGATGGTACTAAACACCCATGTAAATTTTGCCATTTTGCATTCATCATTTCAAAGTAATTGACATTTTGCATTTTGCATCCTATGGGAGTAAACAGGCCTTTAATTAATTAATTAATTAATATAAGCAAAAGGAAAACAAAAGTCGATTTTTAAGCCCAAATCGGACGTCCGACACTCCAAGACATATAGGTCAGGCCCAAGTTATTCCGACGTACTATAGCCATGCTCGGCCATCTTGTCAAAAAAAAAAAGTTTTGGACACGTCGATCAAACAGAAGTGGCCCATGTAACGCGTGGGCCGCCGACGGACGGTTCAACAGCCCAACTTCAGCAAACTCCTGCACGTGCGAGCAGAGTTCACCCACTCGGAGCAGGAGGAGAGGGAAAACCTCGCCGTCAATGTCCGCGTTCGCTTCCAAGGGCGCTAGGGTTTAACCCCCAACTGTTCGATCTCTCCCCTAATCCAGTTCGGCAGCATCTAGTCCGCGCGAGGCAGCGACATGGGGTACCTCGAGGAGGCCCGGGAGAATCACGTCAAGAAGAAGGTCGAGGAAGGTGACTCCCGCATCATCCCGTCCGTGCTTCCTAGCATTTTTCATTTGTTGATTTCGGCGATCTGGGGTACGCGGAGCGCCCATTCATTCTCTGTGTTAGATGGATAGTTGGCTGCAAGATTAAATCCGCTGGTTGTTCGTCTTATGTTGTCCGCTTCGCTTCACTGAGTCACTGACTGTGGTAGTTGGTATTTGAACGACGACAGGTTGTTTGCATGAACTTCCATTGATTTTGTGTTGTTACTCATGTAGGTGTCAATTTTTTGTCTCTTACCAGCTAGTATAACAGATTTGAGCTTTGTAGTAGAGTACTCATCTGAACAGGCCATTAGAAATTTAGAACCGTATCTGCCAGCTTGTTACACCTGAATATTAGTGCATTCCTTTTTACTGTAACGGAATGAATACCAGAATGTTTTCTCACTGAAGTGGACAGAATGTATTCCATGCCCAGTGGAGTGAACTAACTATTCTTAATTATTGAGGAAATTGCTCTACCGATTTTGTATCATAATTGTTAGTATTTTACTATGAAAATATATTCCATGGTTAATCCAATTATACGTATTTGGCATCATAAATGTTAGTATTTTTTTTTCTATATATATGGTCAAATTTTAAATTGTTTGACTCAAAAAAGCGAGAATTGCACTGTTTTGGGGATGGAGGGACTATATGCACTATATCTATCGAACATTTCAGTAATTCTTATTGTATTTATCCTTGACCAGGATCATCATTTTGACCTGGAATTTTCGATGAAGCTATTAAGCTAGCTATTATTTAATAGCTAACACCCATCTCTCTTCTCTCTTCTATGTAGTAGCAATTTTCCTCTCTCTACTGTAAGCAAACTGATGACATGGCAAGGCTTGTAGTCTACTGGCATATCCCTGTTGGAGATGCTCATTAGCATTCATTTAGACTGATTTTTAGATTATGCCCAGGAAAGAGGAAACCCATTAAAGATGGTTGTATTTGTACCTATTTCTAAGAGTTAATTCTGCCATTATCTGTTTCTATTTTCAGCTTTTATGGAGCAAAATGAAACAAAAGGCCCTTAAGGAATGTGATTTCTATTGTTCGAAATATGCTGAATGTGCTCGAGGAAGAACATTTTCCGTGGTATGGCAATGCCGCAAACAAGCAAAAGAGTTAAATGAGTGCCTTCATCAATAGTAAGTGCTCATTAGTCATTACATTCCAGTTTTGTAAGTTCACTATGTTAGAATAAGCATCCAGGTGGCATCTCTGTTATTTGTTTGATTTTTTTTTGTTGTGTATAGTAAAATTGCACTCACATTTGTTGTCTACAGTCTGTTTGCATGTAGCAGCACTATTCACCTTACCTTTTTTTCATATGTATTTTATTTGTGGAATTTATATGAGGAGAGATGGTATCATTGCATTAAGGAGATAAATAAATAAATTACAACACACCCACCATGCTCACCCACCGCCTCCCTCCAGCCCACCCACCCACCCACTTACTCCTACTGACTTACAGACTTATACCAGAAACAAACATGTCTTTGACATCAAACCAGAACCTGACCGAAAAAGGAAAAAATTTGCATATGCCTGTTATTACAGACAAAGATACCTCTTATCTGTACAGTAACAGAAAAGTATGGTTAAAATTTAAAATATATGTGCAGATTTTTTCCTCTTTTCAACTCTAGTTTGTTTTTTTGGGGTTACAAACAGCAACACGTTTCATTTAGTTATTCATAAGATGCATTTCTGTTGGTTGATTTGACTTTGGAATACCATGCTAGGTGATTAGTACATGTTACTACAATTTTATCTTATCAACATAGTTTTAACTTAGATATGGTTAATCTTTTTCTCTAATATTTACATGTGACGAATTTTGATAGTCAACTTCAGTGTGCCCTGTCAAGAATTCCAGGAGTAACCAGATATTGAGCATGGTCTCATGGGGAATGATGCTAAAACACTGGATAATGTTGATGGTTGACAATATACCTGATTCCCTGTCAATACAAATGCTGTGTTTGCTATTTGATGACCCCAATATTATTTGCTCCCTCCATTCTTGTAAGACGTTTTTGGCGTTTTTTAGATGTAACATTGCTTTTACTATGTATCTAGACATAGTGTATATCTAAGTGCATAACAAAAGGTATGTATATAGAAAAGGCAAAACGTCTTATAATTTGGAATGGTTGGAGTACTGATCAATTTGTATGGGAAAATAAAAAATGAGCTGTGCTGCTATCCATCATGAGTTCATGACCAGCATGAGAGTGTCTTCACGTGACAAGAAGTTAGTGACCATGCTTTGTTTTCTTCAGTTTGGGACATATCACTGTAGCCTGGAAGATGTTCTCTTTTACACTCTTTCAAGAAGTTGTATGTTGCATTTGTTTACTGATACTAGTGTTGGCATGAGAAACACATCCTATTCATGTGGATATTCACCATGTGCTTTGTATGCCTTGGCAGCACAAATGACGCAGTTCTGGAAGAAATGAAGAAGGCTTATATGATTGAGCAAGAGAGCAAGGAGATGAACCAATAAGCAAAGGGCATTGCACAATGTGCATCTGGATCTCCCTCCTTGTATGTATACTGTTGCATTTGATAGATACTATTCATGGGCAGTGTTGCAAACATTGATTCTGCCCCATGCATAACCTGATATTAGTGCTGGGTGGCAATGTTTTTGTTTCTGTCGAATATGCGATATAAGTTGTTGCTTCTGTTGCAACTTTCATCCCAAATAGATTTTGTGGATGCAGATAATGCAGTTGTGTTTTTGTTTCCCTGCTACCATTAGCTCTAGTTCCACCAAGATTACATATTTTGCTTCATAACAAATCATGTGGGCATACACATATTTGAGTTTATGGGAGTAATACAAAGCTAAGCAGTGGACGGGGTTACATTTCCGGTCCAAGTTAAGCTACTGATTAAAAAGAAAAAATTGGAGACACTACTGACCAAGACTGATAACCGATAGGAAATCAAGTCAACATCATCGTCCTCCTGAGAGGTCAGATTCAGGACCAATGCTTGTCGCAAGTGATGACGCATCCAACATGGCATATGAGTCGAACCCATCACTTTGCACAAACATCATAGTGCTATAGTCCAGGTTCATCATTTCCATCTCTGGGACTGTCAATGTACCGGTGAGGTAATGCAAGACTTGCCGCATGCTAGGCCGTGCATTAGGCATTGGCTGCAAGCATAGGAGCCCCAGCTTTAGAACCAAGGTCACCTCTTCTGCACTGTACTGACCACTCAACCGTGCATCCACCGTGTCAAGAATTGTTCCTTTGTTCCAGTGCTCAAGCACCCAGTCTAGCAGCACTACCTGGTCATGGTCTAGTGGCCTTCGTCCACAGGTCACCTCCAATAGAAACATCCCAAATGCAAAAACATCGGTTCCTGGTGATGCTTTCCCTGTGCGGAGCAGCTCAGGGGAGAGATACCCCATGGTGCCAACGACATTTGTGGTCCTTGGGTTGGTGCCATGACTGTACATCTTTGCAAGGCCAAAGTCACCTAAACATCCATTCATCTCACTGTCAAGAAGAACATTGCTCGCCTTGATGTCTCGGTGAACAACAACCTGTTCCCAATCCTCATGGAGGTACAACAAACCAGATGCAATGCCTTTGATGATGTGAAACCTTATGTTCCAACTTAAAACAGGTCTGCTCTGGTCATATAAATGTTTGTCGAGGCTACCATTTGACATGTAGTCATAGACCAATAGAAGTTCGCCTTTGCGGCGGCAGTATCCAAGTAGCTGCACTAGATTCTTGTGTCGAAGCTTCCCCATGCTAACAATTTCTGCGATAAACTCTTTCATTCCTTGCTTAGAATCATGCGACACCCTCTTTACTGCAATCTCCAAGTTAGATTCCAGAAGGACCCCTTTGTACACTCTCCCAAATCCTCCTGTCCCAAGTAATTGTTTGCTCACAAACCCTTTAGTAGCATGGAAGAGGTCCTTGTAAGAGAACCGGTGTGGCCCAAACTCGTCCTCCCAATCTTCATGGAGCTCAGCATACCTCAACCGTCTTCGCATAAACATGAACACACCAATGAGCAATGCGATGATGAAACCAGCCGTGGCAAATGGCAGTACTATCACCAAAGTTTCAGATAGGGAGCGCTTCTGGTGAGGTAATCTTGGCAGCTCAGGTAGGTTAGATGAGTTGAGGACAGGTGCAACTCCATTCAAACTGAAGCTCCAGCCAAGTATGTAATGGTAAGCTATGGAGAGACCTGTCGCTGATGAGAACCCAATGTATGCTGTAGTGTTCACTATCTCTGAAAGGTTGATGGCGGTTGACAGCAGAGGGTCCTTGGGCTTCTCAACATCCAGAGGTGCTAAGGTGACATTGAGCTGCATGCCCTGGCCGCTGTAGTCCACCCACAGCTGCATGGCCTTACGGCTCATCAGCGTCAGGTTCAGAAACTTGCCAGTGTCATCTTCATAGTAGCCGGCAGTGTGAGACTCCATGGACTGGAGATTGTTCACGTCAATGCCGACATGGTTGCTGTCTATGTCATGGAACTCAGGGCTGAGCACCGTATCAAGCTCGACAGCGAGGATGTGGTTGCTGGCCTTGCCATTGTTGCTGATGTTGAGGAGCCCCAAGTACTGTGCTCCACTGGCGTCCGAGAGGTTGCTGCTAGGTGCGAGCACGAAGGCGAGGCCGTGATCACTCAGCTGGGCGTGCTCAGAGATGATGGCAAACACGAAAGTGGCTGAGAATGACTGGAGGGCAGTGTTGCTCACTGGTCTGTGGAAGCGGAGAGGAGCCGGGAAGAACGCATGACCTTTGGTGTGCTTGTCATTGGTTAGAGCAAGCAGGCCGCTTGGCGTGATGGCGGCAGCGCCATCAAGGGTGAGGTTTGCACCAGCGAAACCTTCATAGGCGAACTGCTCATCGCTGGCAGATGAAACCAGCTCGATTTTGTGGAGGACAAAGAGTAGAAGGATGGAGACGGACCTGACGCTAACCATGGCTGTGCCGTGTGCATCAGCTGGGCAAACTTCTCGAACATCTGTTACTGGGGAGGCAGCAGTCTATTTTCAGACCGATTGCGGCAGTACCTAATGGCTACAATATGTGGAAGAATTCTGTTGAACTGGACGGAGGTGTTCTTCAAAGTCAATTCAACAAAGTAATGCCATCACCAATACTGTTCTCTCGCATGTGCCTTCCTGGAAAGGATGGTTCTTTGACTGCCGAACTTAATGTTTCATGTCACCTCAGGGAAAGAGACAGTGTTTATTAGTTATTACTCTACTCTTGTCTCGTTACTTTGCCGGCCGGCCATCTTTTTTGACTCATTCTCAGACGTGTAATGTAAGGAGCTCTTTTTTAAAATAAATAAATAATGAGCAGAGAGCGAAACATTTGTCAGGTAGTCCCCAAAAGGAACCTTCTTCTCCTCAGCCATTTCTTTCGGGTTAAGAAGATGGGAAAGTGTCTTTCTCTCTATAAGAACAATGCGTTCTAAGGTGTGAAGTGGGAGAGGGGATGATAAATTCAGATTTTTGTCACTCACATATTTTTGTTTACCAGATCAGTTATGGGAATTCAAGCTCTCAGATAAGAAATTGATCTGGACGGTTTCATTTACTGCATAAGTACTCCTATCTTTACAAATTAAAGACAATGGGGGCATACACTTGCTTGGGGTCTGAAGGAACCAAACAAGAAAACATGTGAGCATTTTACTTAGCCACAGAAGTACAGAACCTTACATATGCCGTCATCGTCCTCCCGACAGAGTGCTAGACATAGTGCCAGCGCTTGATGCTGTGGACAACTCACACGCCACGGCATCCAGCTCAAGCTGTTGGTCCTTCATCAGAGTAGCCATACTGAAACTCAAATTCATGTGCATGACCTCATTCTCCGGGAAGACCATGTCGCCGTCAAGGCACTGGACAACTCGCCGCATGCTAGGCCTCGCGCTGGCCAGTGGATGTGAGCAGTGCAGGCCAAGCTTGAGCACCAGCTGGACCTCCATGGCGGCATAGTCATCTCCGAGCCTCGGATCAGCTGCTTCCATGATGGAGCCGTTGCGCCAATGGTGAAGCACCCGGTCGACGAGCACGGCCTGGCTCCCTTGAGCGTCCTCCTCGACGGGCGGCCTCCCGCATGTGACCTCGAGAAGGAACACGCCGAACGCGAACACATCAGTGGCCGGTGCCGCCTTGGCTCTGTGCCCGAGCTCCGGGGCTAGGTACCCCATGGTGCCAACCACGTGTGTGGTGTTCGGATCCGTGCCATGGTCGTACATCCTTGAAAGCCCGAAATCACCCAGCCGGCCGTTCATCTCCGCGTCGACGAGCACGTTGCTGGCTTTGATGTCCCGGTGAATGACGACCTTCTCCCAATCCTCGTGAAGATACAGCAGGCCTGACGCTACATCTTTGATTATCTTGAACCTCTGGCCCCAATCCAAGGTGGGCTTATCTTGGTCGTGCAAATACCTGTCGAGGCTGCCGTTGGGCATGTAGTCGTAGACCAAGAGGAGCTCACCTCTCCGCCGGCAATAGCCGAGCAACTGCACGACGCTCCGATGACGAAGGCGTCCAAGGCTCACGATCTCGGCGACGAACTCCTTTATCCCCTGTCTGGATTCATGCGAAACCCGCTTGACGGCGACCTGCGCCTTGGATTTCGGGAGCACGCCCTTGTACACACTCCCAAATCCTCCTCTGCCAAGCAAGTTCTTGTCCTTGAAACCGTCCGTCGCGTAGAACAGATCCTTGTACGCGAAGCGGTGCGAGCCGAAGCCAGCCTCCCAATCCTCGCGCAGCTCGGCGAACTTGGCTCGCCGTTTGGTGACGGCGACGATCGCCGTGGCCAGTGCGAGAACGAACACCACAGACACGATTGGCAGAACGACCTCGAGGACCTTTGAAGGGGTCTTGCCGGTCGTGCGCGGCAGAGCTGGCAGCATCGACACGTTCAGAGCCGGGGCCTCGCCGTTCATCCTGAAGCTCCAGCCCAGGACGTAATGGTGCGAGAAGATTATCCCCGTTGCCGAGGAGAAGCCAACGTACGCCGGGTCCGTGACCACCTCCGAGAGATTGACGACGGTGGACAGGAGAGGTTTCTTTGGCTTGGGCATCTCGACGGGAGCCATGGTCACGTTGAGCTCCATGGCCCGGCCATCGTACTCCACCCACACCTGCATGGCCTTGCGGCTGATCAGGCTCAGGTTTCTGAACGAGCCGCTCTGGTCGTCGTAGTAGCCGGCGGAGGCCGCTCGCACGGAGGTGAGGCTGTTGACGTCGACCCCGACGTGGTTATCGTCGATGTCCCGGAACTCGGCGTTGAGAACAGTGTCGAGCTCGACGGCAAAGAGGTGGTTGCTGGCGTTGCCGTTGTCGGCGGCGTTGACCAGGCCCAGGAAGTGGCCCGGCAGCGCCGTGGAGAAGTTCCTGCTCGCGGAGACGACGAACGCCATGCCTTGGCTGCTCACGTCGGGGTACTGGCCGATGATGCCGAACACGAAGGCTGTGGAGAAGGACGTCACGGCGCGTCCGTCCGCGCTGTGGAAGCGCAGCGGAGTGGGGTGGAAGGCGTGCCCCTTCAGCGCGGTGGTGCCGTTGGTGAGCATGAGCAAGCCGTCTGGCGTGACTGTGGCCATGCCGTCGAGGGAGAGGTTCGCGCCGGAGAAGCCGTTGAAAGTGAACACGGTGTCGTTCATAGCGGCCACGAGGTGGTCAAGCGTGACGAGGAAGAGGAAGAGTGTAGGCAGCATGGCTTGATCAGGTTCACCGCGAGTTGAAGAAACGAGCTCTGTAATAACTGATACAGAGCTCTTTTTTGGCCTGAAAACAGACGAGTGGCAGTGGTCACAGTCACTAATCTGCATGTACAGTTTGTTGTGTTTCACTCAACAGAAAATCGACACAGGCGAAGAGGTACGTTTGTGCAAATGGTGTGTTTAGAGGCCAAACTACTCCATAAAATTTCCTGCATTCCCATCACGCCCCCATAACATCGAAACATTAAATACACCACAAGACGCATGCCAGAAGTATGAAAATGTAGGTAAAAAAACTAATTGCACAGTTTAGATGTACATTGCGAGACGATTCTTTTGAGCCTAGTTACCCAATGGTAGAATAATATTTATCACAAACAAATAAAATGTATTACATTCTTTTCAATTCGCCATGATTGTCAAATTTTGGTCAGAATTGCAAAATTACGCCAAACGTTTGGCCTCTAAACACACCCATGTAGAGCCCTAGCTCTGGCAGTCTCGTCAAGTCTGTGTTGTGCCTGTAACCACGTCAACGGTTTCTTCTTTCTCATAGTTGGTCAATCTTGATGGTTTGAATAATGGTCGGGTTAGTGAGTAGTGACGTTGCATGACAGGAAACACTCCACAGTATGAACAGGCATGGCAGTATGCAGCATGAAATTCGTCTGCTCCGTTTGGAAATTGAAAGTGACGGCATAAAATAAGTCACTGATGTTGTCCAATAACATTCCTCTTGAGATGATCGGTTGGACTCGTCGGTTCAGACATATACTAGAGATAGACTATATGTAGAGTCTTGGAACGCGACAATTACATAAAAATAATGCGGGAGTTTTACATGAATAAGTTCCATTTCACGTGAAAAACATAGGAATAGAAAAAAAAAACATGTTTGAGATAGGAGTGTAAACTGTCCTCTTTTCCTGTACATTTTCCAAACATGACTATAAACTATCCTCTCTCTCTTTTTTCTGTAAAAAGGAGCAAGGGGAAAGGGAATATTTGCAATTTGCAACCAGGCTGGGGGCCTATTGGGCCTAGGTCGGTGGTATAGCCCGTTAGGGTTAATTAAGAGATAAGGATTGCTTGCTTACGGACCAAGTAAACCTCTCATATAAGGAGAGGGGATGTATCAATCTTATTAAGGCCTTGCTTAAGGCTAAAAGTTTTGCCAAAAACTTCCAAATTTTTAGGCTCTCTCTCCATCACATCACATTAAATACACCAAAAGACATACGTATGTTGAGCAAGAAATATAGGTAAAAAAAGTAACTACTTACACAGTTTTGTTGTAAATCACGAGACAAATCTTTTGAGCCTAGTTAGTCCATTATTGGACAATGTTTACCAAATACAAACGAAAGTGCTACAGGAGCGTGCTATAGGAGTTAGAAAAGTGCTTTTGACAAATATTTTGCCATCTAAACGAGGCGTACTAGTAAAGGTTTCGGGAGTGGGATGGATTCGGTGTGGGCGGGTGGCGGCGATTGGGGAAGGCGAGGGAGGGTTTGGGGGTTCGAATTTTTGCCGTTGGGGGCGGCGCGGCGAGCGATTATCCCCAAATCCAATTGTGCCACGTTCCAGAAGGTTTCAGGGCCACTATTGAAGGCTCTTTTTGCCACTGACGGATGGGCCCAGGATTCGGTGGGCCCAATTAACGCTGCTTGGAATGCCGACATCCGGAGGGCGAGTAGGAAAGGAAAGCAGATTTGTTGTGCTGGCTAATGGGCCGAACGGTGGCGAAAGGTGCAGTTACCTGGGCCTATGAGCAGGCCTGCTCATATGCCATTGTCATATTGTAGTTTTTTTTTGCATCTGGTTCTTTATTGTCATGATTTATTTACACCACTAGCTCTGTCCTAATGAATTTGCTTTTTTATTTTCAACTACAGTTATTCGCACTATCCTGATGAAGAGTTCTTGCCTAAAAGGTCAGCTTCTGTATACGCTGATAATGACTCTGATTCTGCAGATTTAAACCATCTTTCTAAAGGTATGACTTTGCATATGGAACTTTCACTAGGAGCTCACATTCTCGCTTATTGCATATTAAAATATTTTCTGATTCTGAGACATTGTTTTCTCCTATACAACATACAACTTATTATTGAAATAATAGTATCTTTGCTCATTGGAATACAAATGTTTAAAATGCTGAACTCCGAGGTTAGTTCATACTACCTCGTGTACTCATCATCAATTAATTTTGCGAGTGGTGGATTTTGGCAGGTTTGCTGCCTGTTTTATATTTTTTAATCTATTCTTTGATCTAGCAAGATATTTCCCATCTTATTGCAAGGCACATTATTCTTGATTCTGATTCCTAATATAATGTTTGGCAAAATAATAAGCTAGAACTGGATTGCTTGTGGAGTGTAAGGGTGCGTTTGGTTGAGCACGTGGCTTTTTGGAAAATTTGTTGTCGGCCGTGGGTTTTGGGAAAAGCATTTGTGAGAAAGCATTTGTGGGAAAAGCGTAAGACCGTTTGGTTAGAGGTCTTTGTCAAACCGAGAAATACCTGTAATATCCTTATATGTTTGGGACATGTTTATATGAAAATTGCTAGTGATAAACTAATTTGTTCATTAATTCACATAAAAATGACTATTTAAAAAAGGTAAAAATATTTTTCATGGTTTTTGTTAGGTTTGCATAAACAACGATGCCATTCGTCGAAGTGATTGCATTGCAAGTATCTTTTCTTTTGACAGAACATTGCAAGTATCTCGTTGAAGCACCAGTAGTACTACACTGATGGATCAGAGTCAGCGAATTGTAGCCACCTGTTGTAAAAAAAAAAAAAAAAAAAAAACAAATTGTAGCCACCCGATTCTTCCAGGATCTCATATTGCTCATTGACGAGAGGTCACGACACTTTCGCCGTCTTCCAGGTCATGCGCCGCCAATTACATCCATCGATAGATTTCCACGACGTCGTCATCCATCGATGAGGACGCGGTACCTTCTTCCCGGCCCAACCCCGGGCGCAGATTCGGCCGACGGCGGCGCAAAAGGAAGGGGATGGCGAGGAGCCCGTGCTTGCCATGGGGCTTCGATGGCCGGACACGGGGTTGCTTGCCATGGGACCTCGCCGGCGGGACACAGGGGGCGCGGAGGCCATGGGAGGGGGGGCGCGGATGGAGCTCCCCGCGGGCCATGGGATTGGGGCACGGTGGCCATGGGAGGGAGCGGCGAGCTCCCGCGGGCCATGGGATGGGCGCGACGGCCATGGGAGGGGCGACGGAGCTCCCGCGGGCCATCGAATGGGGGTATGGCGGCCATGGGAGGGGGCGGCGGAGCTCCCGCGGCCATGGGAGAGGCGGTGGAGGATCTTGGGCGTGAGGGGCGGTATGAGCTCGCGCCCGGGCGAGAGGGAAGCGGCCAGCTGCCGTGAGGGGCGACGGACCGAGTCGTCGGGATAGAAAAGAACCAACCGTTTTCTAACTAACCAGTGGCGGGTGGGTAATTTTGAGACCAAAAGCGGTGAAAGAGGGTGTGAGGTGCTTTTGGCTTTGAGAAAATTTGTACTAGATCAAAATCGCTTTTTAACTTTGGTTTTGGTGGTAGCTTCCCCTTTGGTTGGGCACGCCTAAAAGCCCAACCAAACACACCCTAAGATAGAGGTGCTAATTAGTTATTTATTTTACCAACATTTAATGCTTGATATATGCATCTAAAAATTAATGTGATGGAGAGAGTAAAAAAAATAGCGAAAGGGCCTCTAGCCCCTTCGGTTAGAGTACTGAGTAGCACCCAGTTGAGACGCAGGTTATTTCTCCCGTGGAAGTGAATTTAAACAGATCTGCATTATAAAAAATAAAATAAAAAATAGGCTAGGGTTTCCATTACTGACTTAAAAAAAAAAAAAAAAAGGAGTAAAAGTAAAAAATTCTTACTTTTTAGAATGTAACTAAACATTAAACATGACCTTGGTCCCAAGTAAAAAGGGAGTTGCATCGAGACCTCACCGCTGTCCTGTCCACTACTCCACTGGGCTGCCAGCAGCCAGAGCCAGCCGGCCCACCGCCTTTGGGACCGAGCAGGGCAACGCCGCGGTGCATGCATGCATACCGACGACCAGGCCACTCAGATGAAGAGATCAGACGTGTATTGGGGCCTGTCGGCCCTCCAGCGGCCAACAGGGTACTATATTCATGTGTTGTTTGGTTCAGCACTAAGGCTCACACAAATGGCGTGGCTACATATGACTTGGTCTTTTTGTGTATAAAAAGAGAAAAAGAAAAGAAAAGGAATACTCCTATGTTAATTGCAATTTGCAACGGCCAGACATTACCATTTTCGTCGGTCATATGACCATTGTGCACCAGAAGCAGTTGGTAGGCAATCACAAGCAATTGCTTGTACAGTGGTATTGCTTGTGCTGGTCTCCATGAAGTACTGAGGTTTCTCAGACGACAATTGATGAGTGAGTTTTTGGGCCTGAAAGTACTCGAGTAGTTAGTTAAGGGCCATAAATCTTCTTGCTAAGCCCAAGAATAATAAGGCCGGTCCAAAGTCTCAATATTACTACATCTTTAGCGTCAAATGCTTGTTTCAACCTTTTGTCCCTTTGTTTTGCCCTTTCCCAAGATTCACTGCACCATATAAATATTTATTTTTTTGGTACCGGTTGATCCTTCGAGATGAGGTGAGTGGAGATATAGCTGGTCTCCTTAGGCTCTAGGTCCATCCTAAACGGGCTAATGCTCGTACCACTGAGCTCACTTACGAAAGCAGCAAGCAAGCAAGCAACCGCACCGTCGTGGGCCTTTTTGACCTGCATACACAATTATATAAATACATACATGCTGCTGGCCAGTGCCAGCTTAACGTTGCCATTTACCGCCGGACATGATCTGGTTTCGCCGGAGATTGGCCCTAGGCTCCTATCGCGTGGACGTGGGTATGATCCCCTCCAGCCTTGTCGTCCCGCCCGGCTCTATCCCCTTTGGTCCCAAAGCAAAAGAGGGAGCTGCATCGAGACCTCACCGCTGTCCTGTCCACTACTCCACTGGGCTGCCACTGCCAGCAGCCAGCCGGCCCACCGCCTTTGGGACCGAGCAGGGCAACGCCGCGGTGCATGCATAAGATCAGGCGCTATATTCACATTTCTTCAAACCTAAATGCTATATTTGCTATTATTTATTAAAAAAATATTATTTGAAACAATTCAAATCACTAGAGCTTCAATGGCCGGCAGCGCGAATTCCTCGATGGCAGCCACCGAGAATCACCGCGGTGTCGCTGACTTGCTGCTGGGAAGACAGAACAACACACGATGCTGGGCTGCTCCGTGGCCTTTGGAGAGGATAGACGCGGATCCAGGTGGGGGAGCGAGTGATTCGGTCGGGAACGGCCGCATGCATCCGTCCTCCGGCAGGACGGGGTGCCCGGTGCCTCCCCCCGTACGTACGCACCAGGGAACACACCCGTGGACACCATGAATTCCGCCAATGATTTCTTCCCCTCCCCTGTCAATCTGCAAGTGGGCGTCGGCCTAGGTAGCTTAATATAGGAAGATGCTCCTAGCAAGTCCATTGTGGGCCTGGCCGTCGTCGTCGTGTGTGTGTGTGCGTCTTGCGGTTGGGGTGTGCTACAACAGGTCCTTTTGCTAGGGTGCCTTTACTTTGTTGACTTGCTAGAAGCACTTGGGTGCCAAATATTTTTGCGCGTCGTCCAGTCGTTTGCAACGTGGGCATTTCACACAATCACACATTTACCCTTTTTTTTGAAAGACGAAATTCTACTTCAATTCTCCAAACCAGGAGTTCGATACTATCGAAAATTCCTATGCTGCGGAGGGTTTGATGAGCACTCGTAGTTTTTATCTGGAGGCAAAGATGTTTTACCAGCTCTGGTTTTCCTGGAGGACGAGCTGAGGAAGCCAACAACCGGTCAGTTTTGGCGTTACAGTGTACTACGTTCACTACTTACTTCTTTTGAAGATGAAGATATTCCTTGCCTGCAAATTATCAGAAAGTTGTGACATGGCCACAGAAAGCGGATAACCACGGCTTGGGTACGTTTGAGCCGCCTTTGCAGTTATGGTGACTCAGCACTGTACTGTCCATTCGCTTGGGGTGGCCTGGGGAGGACGAGGACAGGAGGAGGGCCTGCTTGTCTGGACAACATGAAAATGTCGGCGTCCAAAGCGTGACGTTGCCGTTGTCGTGCCACCCGACACTACTATAGAATTGTCCATCACCGCCGGCCCAACCCCTTCACCACCTAAAAACTGAACCGGCAGTAACCATAACGGTAGTGATATGGGGTTCAAACACTACCGGGTCAAAACACCGGGCGGTGATGCGAGGAGAGATGCCGGTTTGATATCGAACCGACAACAAGATCGTCACCGAACACCACCGCCGGGTGTTCCACGACCCGCAAAGATTTTTTGATCCAAGCAATGCGTGTTCGAAGTCACCGCGCGAGTTGATATTGGGGAGCACCGCCGGGCTTTAACGAACCGACAGAATCGTAGGGGATAACACTATCGGTTAGACCGAGCCGCCGGCTGTATATCAAGAGCTAACAATGGCGCTTACTTTGAACCCGCCAAGAACTTTTGCGTGAACACTGTCGGCCGATCTCAACCCGACAACGTTATTAGAGTGGAGACTATTGGTTGGTTAATGCCGGCGGTGATGTTTCGCCGCCTATGACGGTTAGTAATTCAAACCGATAGTGTTTGGTATAGTTACACTACCGGTTTGTTGCTCATTCTTTGTCGGGCCCATGCCACCCGGCGTTTTTGTTTTAAATTTTTGAATTTATTCGTGAAATTCAGCTCTTTTAAATCCGAAAAATCATCATACATTAATATCGTCAAAACATTACAGGATTTAATGGTTACATACAACAAAATCCACCTAATGTTCTAGAAACTAAGCCTACATGAACTTCTAAAATAAAAACACCAATGACCATAGAGTCATATACATAAATAAAAGCATGACATCTTTCCAAAACCAATTAAGCGGCAATTCTCGCGAATCTTCATAAGTATGTGGGGTGGCTTCTCTTCAATCTTCCGGGGCGGCTAGTTTGCACCATTGTAGGCGACAACAGCGGCTTTCGCCTTCGGTGTTGTATTTTTTCAGAACAATTATTAGCGTAGCCTTGGACTTGAGCATAGCAATCTTCCGGGTTAGATAGATCCCCAAGACGCGACGACCAACAAACACTACGCACCACGCCATGCTTGCCTATATATGTCACCAAAATAGGATGATATTGCTATGTTATTCATAAAAGTTGTACGAAAGAAGCAATGACATATATTTAAAATATCCAAACCGGATTTCGAACAACACTAACTCATGAATTTCAATCACAATTCGAGCACGGGTTGCAATGATCGAGACGGGCATTTCAACGAACACCTCAAGGGCAGTAAAGGACCGACGCACTCACCAAGCTTTTGTGGCGCCGCGTGCGCTCCTATCTTGTCTTGGAGGATTTGAGGAGGACAAGGTCCCGGACGGTGCGGGTCGGGCGGTGAAGAGGAAGACGGCGTGAGGTCGCGGACCAGAGAGGTGGCGGCGGTCCTCCGTCGGGCGTGGAGGAAGACCAAGCGGGCGACGCGAGGCTAGGACAGCGGCGAATTAGTTCTCATTCTCATAGGTAAAAACTCGTACACCTAAAGGGATAATTAGTTCTCACCGTGGAAGGGGCCGGGGGCGAGGATGCTGCCGCCGGCGCGTTGGGGACGCCGGAGTGGAGGAGAGCGGGCGTGGGAGAACACCGTCAAGCCTCGATTCGGCTGGAGCTGAACGACCGGGATGCGCGAACGGACGGCCCGGGCGTAGGGGACAACGAACGGGCGACGTTGGAGTTGGTGGTGCGCTCCGTCAATAACTGGTGCTCTTTCGGGCGCCGGGTGGGGAACGAATGGCGCGGTGTTCAAATGGCTTGCCAAAATTTCGCCCCGAGCCACTCACCTATATATATAGGCAAGGCTGGTTTGGGCGCGGGGGGGAAACGAAATGGCGGGAGGTTCGAGATAGATTTGGAAAATTTCACCCCAATCCTATTCGCTGCTAAGGTTATTACACGCGAACCGGCGGTGAAATAGAAATGTTGCCACTTCATGGATGATCATGTACCTTTGTGAAGGATGTGTAATCCTCCATGGTGGAAATGGCTTGAATTTTTTTTCCAAATCATGTACACCCAAAATATGACCCCACACAAGTTCTTAGGTTTTTCGATAAATATTTTAATTACTATGATTTTCTTGTACCTAAACTAGCGACAAGAAGGCTAATTAAACCATGGAAACACAAGAATATGTCTTGGACCTCCACGGTGATTTGCCTCCTAGGGCACATGAGACCCAATGGAAAAGTCTAGCAAGCATTCCGGCTCTTTTTCGTAGGTACGCTTCGGTTCAAACTATAATTACAAGGTGGCGTCGCCGCAAATTCAAATAAACCGGGAAAAGTACCAAACCAACTCCGAAAAATCTCAAACTTTGTGGGTGCTTCCCAATTTGCATGTGAAAGGCTCAGAAAAAGTTTGAGACCACTACAACACCAAGCAAACATATGAACCACATGGACATGGGAACTACAATTTGTATAGTCTTGGTTCGATGGTAGGGATCATGTACCTTTGTGAAAGATGTGTAATCCTCCATGGTGGAAATGACTTGAATTTTTTTCCAGTCATGTACACCCAAAATATGATCCCACACAAGTTCTTAGGTTTTTTCGATAAATATTTTAATTACTATGATTTTCTTCTACCTAAACCTGGCGACAAGAAGGCTAATTAAACCATGGAAACACAAGAATATGTCTTGGACCTCCACCGTGATTTGCCTCCTAGGGCACATGAGACCCTCGTAGAAAATTCTAGCAGCATTCCGGCTCTTTTTTAGGTGGGTACGCTTTCGGTTCAAACTATAATTACAAGGTGGCGCCGCTGCAGAAATTCAAATAAACCGGAAAAGTATCAAACCAACTCCGAAAAAATCTCAAACTTCGTGGGTGCTTCCCAATTTGCATGTGAAAGGCTCGAGAAAAAGTTTGAGACCACTACAACACCGGCAAACATATGAACCACATGGAGCACAGGAACTACTAATCAGATAGTCCCGGGTTCGATAGTAGGGATCATGTACCTTTGTGAAGGATGTGTAATCCTCCATGGTGGTTCGATGGTAGGGATCATGTACCTTTGTGAAGGATGTGTAATCCTCCATGGTGGAAATGGCTTGAATTTTTTTTCCAGTCATGTACACCCAAAATATGACCCCACATAATTTCTTAGGTTTTTTCCGATCAATATTTTAATTACTATGATTTTCTTCTACCTAACCTGGCGACAAGAAGGCTAATTAAACCATGGAAACACAAGAATATGTCTTGGACCTCCACGGTGATTTGCCTCCTAGGGCACATGAGACCCTCGTGGAAAAGTCTAAAGCATTCCGGCTCTTTTAGGTAGGTACGCTCGGTTCAAACTATAATTACAAGGTGGCGTCCGCTTGAGAAATTCAAATAAACTGGAAAAAGTACCAAACCAACTCCAAAAAATCTCAAACTTCGTGGGTGCTTCCCAATTTGCATGTGAAAGGCTCGAGAAAAAGTTTGAGACCACTACAACACCTAGGCAAACATATGAACCACATGGAGCATAAGAACTACAATTTGTATAGTCCGGGGTTCGATGGTAGGGATCATGTGCCTCTGTGAAGGATGTGTAATCCTCCTTGGTGGAAATGGCTTGAATTTTTTTTTTCAGTCATGTACACCCAAAATATGACCCCACACAAGTTCTTAGGTTTTTCTGATAAATATTTTAATTACTATGATTTTCTTCTACCTAAACTGGCGACAAGAAGGCTAATTAAACCATGGAAACACAAGAATATGTCTTGGACCTCTACGGTGATTTGGCTCCTAGGGCACATGAGACCCCGTGAAAAAAGTCTAGCAGCATTCCGTCTCTTTTTCGTGGGTACGCTCGGTTCAAACTATAATTACAAGGTGACGTCGCGTAGAAATTCAAATAAACCGGAAAAGTACCAAACCAACTCACGAAAAATCTCAAACTTCGTGGGTGCTTTCCCATTTGCATGTGAAAGGCTCAGAAAAAGTTTGAGACCACATGGGCCACAAGAACATTACAAATTAATTAGAAAGTAACCATACAACCTTACAAATAATTAACATAGTAAACACACTAATCATCATCATCATCGCCGTCGGGATCAATATTGGGTCCAATTTTGTGATCCATGCACACGAATGTAGGATTGTAGAAATATCGGGTAATTGATGTCACGGATTAAGTATCCGCTTGAGTCGATAAAGGTCAATGCCCTTATGATTGCACTCTCTCGCCCCCGCAATGACGAAAAATGCTCGACCATAGATATAACCTCTTGAAGCGACCGTGCCTAAGTTAGTAAACCTTATGCGGTATTGTCGCCCTTCCGTAGTTTGCTGGCCAAGGTGTGCCTGAGAAGTCCCAATCGTACCCGAAGCCGGCCTCGTAGCTTGATCGAGAACGGCCGCCAAGCCACATGCGGCATAAGTAAGATCGTGGAGCAAAATCGCAAGTGGGAGAATCAAAATGAATGAGGATGATGTGAATCTATCTAATATGCATTGCCAAAATGATGAATTTAATTTATTACCACATCATCATGGTTGTAACTCCCAACATATTTGCTATATTGCCATGGGGAATATTATCGCCAGACGGGGCAAATATCTTGAAGTGCGAGAAATCAGGCACAATGTAGCAAACACGTCGAAGAGAATCTAAGCACAAGAAAACGGCATGATACTCGGCGTTTTTGCACGGTCGTTCTCTCGTTTCCCCTCTCGTGGATAGTCCGTTGTATCCTGGAATCCTCAAAGGGATGTAAAAACTTATTTCACACGTATATAGTTGATCATCGGTGACGATGCTCTAGATGTCGTGGTCTCCACAAAACCGATATATAGAGAACCGGTTAAGTCTTTGTTTCTAGCCATTGTATTGGGGATAAAGTCTATGAAACATATAAATGCAATAAAATGACGTTAAGTTAAACTAATTGTCCATGTATTTGTTATAGTAAAATAAGAAATAAAAATGTTAGAAAAAAAATTATATACGATGATTTGGATAAGGGAATGGTCTTGTGTCCACACCGAGGCGAATGGCTCATCGCCCGGCGTGGAAACCCGTTCTTGTGGTGGCGGCAAAGGAGGAGGACCACCACCGGTGAGCGATAAAAAAAAAAAAAAAAAAAAAGGACAAAGCTCGTAAATAAATAAATAAAATATATATATATATATATATATATATATATATATATATATATATATATATATATATATATATATATATGGAAAATCTTTTCTACTCCCCAGGGGAGTAGTTACTCTCATGTGTATATCTCTAGATTTAGGGTATATATGACCAAACGAAGTGTATGTGTAGACTAAGTATATAATCGCATTACTAGACCATCTAGGGTGTTATTTATGTTAAGTATGTATACATACCTAGAGTATGTGGATATACTTTTTTTTTTATATTTTAGTGACAGTTTTGGTAAATATTTAAAAGTATATATATATATATTGTTTATATGCATATTATATAGGAATTCTAGACAAGAAAAAAATATCCTTACCAATATAATATCCACGGAGCCATGAACAAATCTCCTAGAAAGAGAGAGAGAGAGAGAGAGTGTGAAAGAGCCGAAAGTGGATTTCGTGCAGAGTGACCGGAGCTCGTGGGTGCGTGCTTGGGTATGTGTGTGGATGCGGCCGGGCGCATTGATTTATATGATTGATCGGTGCGGGTACATCACTTTAGGGTATTAAGATATACCCGATAACAACATGACTACGGTTATTTGAATGGAGCCGCAATGAATACAATATCACTACCGGTTGTTTGTATGTATCCCGGCAGTGAATTCACGGTGTTGTCACTTCACTCGTTTGCATGCATGCATTGTTGCGATCTTTCCGCCGCATATGTACTGAGTAGATACTTCACGCAATTTGGGGTTTTGGTTATCTCGTTCTTAAGGGGATATGGATGTGAATAAAATTTATTATCTGTTCTTTGTTTTTGTTACATATATAACTTTATTTCATTCACATTAGATTTGGATATATCTGTTGAATTTTTCTCACAATATGCAAAGATATTTCATTGACGCGACCGTCTTTATTGCAACCGTCTTTATTATGTTCGATGAAGGGTAAAAAATGGGAACTCAAAGGTATCGAAAAGACAATCAAGATTCATATCAAAAGTAAATACAACAGATAAGAAATTTAATTGCATATATTTCCATAACAAAGACCTTATATTACATATATTTCTATAGTAAAGACCTTACATAGAACTAAATATATGGTAACAAAGACCAATTCACGAGATAGGTCAATGCTACAATCAAAGTGTACAAACACATTAAAATTTAACCACCTCATTAAGTCTCTTGTAGCATCTCCTCGGATCGAAGAAGTGGCGAGGCCGCTACGTGCAC
Organism: Hyparrhenia diplandra; assembly: GCA_015847255.1. NCBI lineage: Eukaryota > Viridiplantae > Streptophyta > Magnoliopsida > Poales > Poaceae > Hyparrhenia > Hyparrhenia diplandra. The sequence continues at coordinate 130,867 of JADLZK010011086.1, forward strand.
TCATGAGGAGGTTGGAGGATGAGATTCACCGGGAGCTTCATCTTCAGCCCAAACTTGACCATTGGACCGAGGATGAAATCATAGTAACTAGGTCCAATGGTCATTATTTTTCCATGGATGCACCATATGATTCGAGATACTATATGCCCATGTGCCCGGGATATTGGTGAACACTAGCACCCCAAAGCACAAGGACTCGGGACTCTTAATATGAGCCTAGAGTTCGACCTTGAATCATGGCACCCACAAGTCGCATGCCCCGGTGTCTCTCCTTCATCAAGTAAGACTCTTCTAGCACCTTTTACGTAAACCATTTTCTTGGACTAGACATATCCGTATGTGGAGGGCTTTCTTCCAAAGAAAAGTCATATGTATGTGGAGGCGGAAAGAAATCGCTAGCAAAGAAGATCGAGGGCGAACAACAAGGAAAATAAGAAGAAAAAGATTTCCTAGATCCAAAACCCATGACATTAAATTCAAAACTAAGCCCTCTCAGTATTTTGAGGAGAGGGTTAGGAACTCTTTGGACGAACCAAGAATGCAAGAACGAGAGGAGAAACGGGTGCAAAACACGGCGTCTCCCTTGCCGTTTAAACAGCGAGATGGCGTGGTTGAGTCGACCGTCGTTGTGCGAGGGCGTGGGGAAGAAGGCGCCAAAGATTGGTGCTGGTCACCCGATCGAGTTGAAAACCGTGTCTTTGCCGTTGAATTTTTAAAATCACCGCGGGGTCTAAGTTTTCACTGGCGGTGATGTCGAATACCACCGCGTAAAGATCCGCACCGGCAAATGATCTAAACATCACCGCCGCCGGTGTGAAACTACACCCCGCGCAGTGTTTTAACCGACATTGATTTAACCCGCCGACGCCGCAATTTTGGTGCCACGTGCTTTTCTCATCGATTCGGAGACACCGCCGGTTTCCTAACCCGGCGGTGAATGCTACTGGCAACGCGGTTCTCCAAGCGGCGGCATGCATGCAAAGCAAAGCCACCGTGGAACACGCTAAGTGAACGTGGAGCGGCCTACTGATATTGTGGTAAAAAAACAGTGATGGTTATCCGTTGGGCGGTACAAAGTTTGATTCTTCAAATAGCCCGGCAGTGTTGTGGACGTGCTACGCTTGTTGAGTGTGTCATTTTCGTGCTCGGCCCGGTAAGTCTCTCGTCTCCCTCCCTCTCCCTCCCTCCTGCTCCCTCACCCGTCGGCATCGAAGGTACGTGTGGTTGATCTTGTAGCAATGGTAAACAATGTGAAGCATGCATTCCTTGTTTCAAAATAACAATGCTAAACTTCGATCATCGTTCTTGAAAAAATGGTCAAAAAAGCGGCTTGTTGGGGATCGAACACGGGATTTCGGGATTGGGTATTGGGAAACGCCATGCCGAGGAAGCGGCCATTGGAAACGCTGGGCGCAAACGCGTAGCCCGGCCGGCCTTTTCGTGGGGGAGGCGGGCGATCGCGGCGGCCATTGGATGAGCCGGTCGCGGCGCCGTTGGATGTTTTTCACGGGCGCCGCGTCTTGGGAATGACAATGGACTGCATGCATTCCATGGCTTGCTACTATATAACAACGCCTCGATTTGGTACCATCTCCATCGCTAATTAGCCTCTCTCTTTCCATAAACCCCGTGCAGCTAGCTTCTTCTTCATCGACGAGATGGCCGGGCGTCTACACCAACGAGGAGCTTGTCTTCACCGTGGGGGCCTCCACGACGCCTCCCGGGAAGTTCACCGGCCTGGCGAAGAAGTCGGCCTCGCCAACGGTGGGTTGGCCGTTGGTGGACAAAGGCGAACTTCTACGCCTTCAAGGTTGAGGCCATCGCCGACATCCTCGCTAGGGGATACCGGCGAGGCTGGCGGAACTCGCAGCAACCGCCGGGGAACGCGGCCGGGCGGCGGGAACGCTGGCCGGGCGCGAGGACGCAGGCCTAGGCAGCCGGGCGCGGAGGAGGCGATGGCGGCACGGGCGGGCGAGGCGATGGCGGCCGCCGCTTTTTTTTTTTTTCGTTTTGTAAATATATTATCTAGTAATATATAATGACCCTCAAGTCGTTTTTAATTCATCTCCGTTCTCTGCTTTCTATCGTTTGTTTTTACTGTTCCTTCTTCATTCAACCCCGCGAGCTATCGGTTCCTTTAATTTGCTTCCCCTCCCAAATCGCTATCGGTTCTAATTCAACCCGGTTGTGTCAATCTTCAAATCGCTTTGGTTCTAATTCAAACCCGCGAGTGATCTGTGTCCATCAAGACCTCGTCGGGAACGATTCAACCGGTGGTGATCTGAATCTACCTTTGCCGAATTGGTCGAATCCGTGGAGTTTCGAGTTTCCTCGCGTCGAGCGGTTCATCACCGCCGGGTGAGGTTCAACACCGCCGGTGGATTAAATTCGCAGTGATGCCGGGCGTAGTGATGAGCGATTCTGTAGTAGTGCGATCCGGGTTTGGTTGGTGAACCTGGTCCGTAGGCGGGCAACCATGTCGTGTGTGCCGCGCAAGACCGCGACGCCTTTTCGATGCCACGCCCAAGTAAAACAAGGCCGAGCTGAGTCCGGAAGCCGAGTGCTGATCAAAAAAGGAAGAAGCGGCGCGTGGATGGCGTGGGCTCGTGTGGGAGCGGGAGCGGACTGGCGAACGAGCTACCGACTCGCGGCGTCGCCATCCATCCATCGGGCGTCGCCCGTGCCGCGTGGAGCGACCATTTTTTCCTTGGGCTTGGGGTGCTGGTGGTGTGATGAGATGGGAGCCAAGCTTCACTTGGACAACGGAGGGACGTCAACTCCAAGTTAGGCCGGTTCCTACTCAATCGATCTCAACCATGTAATAGTTAGCTAGGAATTAGTAGAATATATTATATAAGGAACGACTGACTGACTAAGATGGATGTGTCTTAATTTATTTATGAAATGGTAGGAGGACTGTCATTAGGCTCATAGATAGTGATATGACAGGTAGGTGTTATGGTCGGAGCATATATTGTAGCAAGACGCAAGAAAACTTAGGGGCTCTGAAGAACATATAGATGATCATCGACAGCCCAACTGGCTTCAAAATTTCATCTGTTTCGACCTCTATTTAATTTGGTCTATATCTACTATTTTAGAGTTTAGACATATGTTTATGCATTCAGTTTTGTGTATTTTGATCGTCAACTTGACCAGCAATTGTAGTACAAGTGCATGTCCAATGGTAGATGAGTGGTGTTGTGTTATACAAAAGTCGTTCTCATATTTAAAAGAGTACTCTATTATTCTTGCCTTAACCGTTGATTATTTGTTAGAAAAGTATGTCGTCATATAAAACCTTAGGTTGATGTTTAGTCGTTTCTGCGCCATCAAAGCGACCATTATGTGCTGATGGAGAAGATTGGTGTGGACGAGCAAATGACACGCTATGCTAACTAACATGGCATGTTGTTGTAGGGCATATTTATTAGTTTGCAGTGGAGGAAGATCTTCAAATTAAAGCACATCACACGATTTTAAGTTTTTTTCTACAACATATTTGTCAAGATCAGCATCATATCGCTACTAGCACCGTGGAATAGGGATTGTGTTGTTAAACTACCTTCGGTCAACTTGCTATAAACGACGTATTTTGTTCATGAGCCAAGGGAGTACCTTACTTATTTACACGTTGTACTAAGTTGTTACCTTTTTACACAAAAATGATACACAATTAGAATTTCAAAGCCTAACATGTACGGAGTATTTCAATATGAATTCATTTTATAAAAGTGGATGGAAGGTATAATAGTCTCTTCATCTCGAGAAATGTGAACATTTCTAGATTTCTTCTAAGTAAAATAATCATAAATTTTAAAAAGGTTACAAAGAAGCATATCAGCATAAAAAACATTACTACTAATTATCATCATATATACTAAGTCGTCATATACTAAGTTTAATTATGTTAAGTAAACACTATATTTGTTTATTGTTTTCTTAACATGACATCCAGATGTGCAAGCGCAAGGTAATGCTGGTGCATGGGACTGCTTGCTCAGGCCGACACAGACAACATCTCCTTTGATGAGTTTCACCAGGCACTGTTGTCCATGTTGTTCCAAAGTAGTACAATTTGGCCTGGGAGACCCTCTTTCAGGGGAAGGGGATGCAGGCAGTGGCGGGGGCTGAGCTGGGTGTGGTGTCCCCGGAGTCCATGGTCGCAACTAATCTCAATGATCATTCTGGTCGCAAAAACCCGTTATCTATGTAATAATCATTTTATTTGGGATCCAAGTAGGTAGGCTTCAAGACCCACAGCTGTCTTCTCGCCTTATGTGTCGGGTCTCGCTTTATGCTTTGCATGTTCGAACTTGGTTTCCTCTTAATTAAAAAAAGGTGAATGACCCGATCTCGAAAAAAGGTAAGATGGTGGACTCGGTCCCTCAACTCTTGGCCCGGGTCGCTTTGGTCCTCCAACTATCAAATAGTCCGATTTAGTCCTCAAACTTCCATTTTCGGTGTCAATTTCGTCCTCCTACTGAGTTGGCTCTCCACATGGCTATTTGAGAGTTGGAGGACCAAAATACCTCATGCCTTCTTCATCAACACAACATACACTTAATATTCTAGGTTCAAAGTAGCAGATGCGACATTACGTGGTTCTCAAGTTCAAACACAAGTCATTACGGAATGAAACTACATGACAAATAAAAGTACGCATGATCTCGCTAGTACAGGGTTCCTATCCGGATTTTTTTCTGTCCTCGTCCACTTACTATGTAATGGCTAGTGGTACATTACTATGTATGAAACTCCCTCATTCTCATTGCAATATTGAACCGACGACCCATCATGAACAAACACACCATTGAAATGAAACCTAACGGTCAATACCTCGAGAATCTCCCATCTACAAATGAGGCGCTGGAGGTGCTAGGGAGGTAGGCAACGCGTTGTGCGGGACTAGCGGGGAGAGGGGGGTGGTAGTAGGATGGATGGGTCGCCCGGCTGCCCGGTTGTGGGTGACTGGCGGGAGGGGACGGGCGGGTGAGGTGGGCAACGGTGGAGGGGACGGGCGGGTTAGGGAGGCGGGTGAGGGGAATGCGGTGGTGGGAGTCTCGGCCGCGTTGCGGTTCGGTTTCGCCCGAGAAGGGGTGACGGGAAGAGAAAGGGGTTGAGGGATAGGGGTATTTTGGTCTTCTAACCTCGCCCAGGTGACGTGGAGTGCTGATGTGGAGAGCCAACTCAGCTCGAGGACAAGATTGACACCGTAAACGGAAGCTCAAGGACCAAATCGGACATTTGAGAGTTGAAGGATCAAATCGACCCGTGGACGAAAAGTTGACGGACCAACTAGACCATTTTGCCATAAAAAAAATCTTAATATGCATGCGCCACCCACCTCCCACTTGCTTGTATTGGCACATGAGCTGGATTATTTACGATCACAGCCCATTGGCCGATCAGATCGATTCTGGAGTCAGCGGCAATGACATGACTCCCATGCTGCAGAAGTAAAATGATCTTATGTTCATCTAATCATCTAGGCTGTCTTTCTTTGAGAGACTGATGAAGTAGCCAGCAGCCACTAGTCATAGTAGTGCTGAAAGTCTCGACAACAGCCGGAACGGATAGACATAGAGGAGCACAGGGTAAGCATCCACCGGATCCGGCCCCGTGGACTTTCCCGTGCGCCGCGCGTGAACCAGATGTGTTTTGATTTCACGCCCTCTTCCAATGTCCATCGCGACCCCACCCGCACGACGTCGCGAATGGCCCGTCTCCACTTGTCGGCCGAGCCCACTTGGCCCTGCACCAACGCCCTTCCAACACCTGTCCCACCGCCCCTCTCCTCAGCGCCCCCAGCTATAAAACCCGCGACGCCGGCCGAGGGCAACCCCAAGCCAAGCCAAGACGGTCGCACGACTGCATAATTGTGCTCGCTCGCCGCCCCCGTGACGTGACACATCGCACGGCCGAAGCAGCTAGCTGCCGCTTTTGCCTCCGCCTGCCGTGCCGCCCGTGAGGCCGGCAGCTTTGCATGAGGAGGAGGAGGATGGGGGCACTGCACGTCGTCGGTGAGCCCAGGGTTAGCAGCTTCCAGCAGCAGCAGCCTGCTGCCGCAGTCGTCGGCAAGAACGGCCACGGCGCCGTCGTCGAGGAGATCCACGGCCTCATCCGCGTCTACAAGGACGGACACGTCGAGCGCCTCCCGGCGATCCCGACCGTGCCCTGCACGTGGGGCGGCACCGCTCCGGACGCGCCGGGCGGCGTCGTCGCCAGAGACGTGGTGGTCGACCCCGCCACGGGGGTGTGGGCGCGGCTGTACGCGCCGATGACGTCCACGGGCGGCGGAGGCAGCAGCAGGCCCCCGTCGTGGTGTACTTCCACGGCGGCGGGTTCTGCGTCGGGTCCGCGGCCTGGAGCTGCTACCACGAGTTCCTCGCGCAGCTCGCCGCGCGCGCGGGCTGCGCCGTGATGTCCGTGGACTACCGCCTCGCGCCCGAGCACCGCCTGCCCGCCGCGTTCGACGACGGGCTGGCCGCCGTGCGGTGGCTGCGGCACCAGGCCCAGGTCCAGGCCAGCCGCGCCGCGCCCGACGACCTGTCGTGGTGGCGGGCCCGCTGCGGCTTTGACCGCGTGTTCCTCATGGGCGACAGCGCGGGCGCCAGCATCGCCTTCCACGTCGCCGCGAGGCTCGGGCAGGGCCACCTGGGCGCGCTGTCTCCGCTCACCGTCAGGGGCGCCGTCCTGATCCAACCTTTCTTCGGCGGCGAGGCCCGCACCGTGTCCGAGAAGACCATGGCGCAGCCGCCACGGTCGGCGCTGACGCTCTCCACCTCCGACTGCTACTGGCGCCTGGCGCTTCCCGCCGGAGCCAGCAGCCGCGACCACCCCTGGTGCAACCCGCTGTCCCGGGGCGCGCCGCGCCTGGAGACCGTCCCGCTGCCGGCGGTCCTGGTGTGCATCTCGGAGACGGACATCCTGCGGGACCGCAACCTGGAGCTGTGCAGGGCCATGCGCAAGGCGGGCAAGTGCGTGGAGCAGGCCATGTACGGCGGCGTCGGGCACGCGTTCCAGGTCCTCCACAACTGCCACCTGTCCCAGCCGCGGACGCAGGAGATGCTCGCGCACATCAAGGCCTTCGTCAGCGCCAGGTAGCCGCCGCCGCTCGTCTTCGTTGGACGATCCTAACAAACACTCGCCGTGCCGTGTTAATCAATCCACGTACCATGCATCCACCACCTAATCCTAATCCAATCGAAGAGTAGATGCGGTGTAAGCAACCAGCCTTGTGCAGCACTGTATCCGTAGTAGTATGTGACTTTGAGCTACGTGTACTCCAGCAAAAAGCGTGTGTGTCCAATGCCCAGCCCGGGTTGTTGTAGCGGTGTCGGAAAGCAAAAGCATATCACTATACCGACCCTGGTCTCTCCATATGGAGTATGTTATGTATGATTATCTGTTGCTGTTCATTTCCTCTCTTGTTAAGGAAACCTGAATGCCTGATGGGCTGTTTTTAACTCTCGGTGCCGTCGTCATCGATTCATGGTGTCCCAGCACGGAAAACCACGGGAATGTCCAGGGCAAACAAATCATTGCCTTCCGGCCGGGTCCGACGCTTTCTGCTTTTAGCAGGCATCATGAAGTGAACAAACAAGTGTTTCTTTCCCTGTCTCCGTGTTCGGAAAGGCGATCTCCTCCGATCATTAGTAGAGTGGTAGGAGACTAAGAGCAAGTACAATAATGGGCTATAAGCCAACCTACAAAGAATTTTGATGATGTGGAGGGAGAAGGAAGAGAGAGAAGAAGAGTTTGGCTCTTGTTTAGCAAAGATCGTTGGCGCACGGATGCATGTATTAGTGGGTCCCAATAAATATGGATGTGAGAAGGAATATGAAAGAGAAGGGAAACAAATAATACTAAAAAAATTTTGTAGCCAACTAAGAGACTAGTTATTGTATAGCTTTGTTATTATCACTTGACTTATAGCCAAACACTTGGCTCTACTGTTAGCCATGCTCCAAAACCAAATGGTGGCCGCCTTTGCTATGTTATTAATTATATATACTAGCACTAAATTTCTCTAGGCTATCTAGGTACACGCACAAGGCACAAAGAGGACAAGCCGGTTCCTCCTCCGATCCAGTAGGCGACAGCATAGAATCTGTGGCCGCTTCCCGACGCTGCCGTGCCAATGTGCCATGATGGACTGGACAGGTGCCTTGCGTCCTCAGGACATCACAAGATGCCCAGGGCAGCAGCCAGCAGAGTGAAATTTTTGCAATTTAGCCCTTTTTGAAAACATTTTTACAAATAGGCCATCCGCAAAACATTTGCTAAAAATAGGCTATTTTTTCGGCGTTATAGGACACCACGCCGAGGTATGTGGCTCGGCGTCATCGGACACAACGCCGAGATCTTGTCACGTCAGCAGCGACCAGGTTGTAGCATCCACACGTAAGCACCAACGTGTCATCTGGCTTGCAGCTCGGCGTTTAATGTTTTGACGCCGATGTCATCCACACCGGCGTTGGTTCCATGCACGCCGAGGTCACCTACAGGTTACCGTACAAGCTAATAGTACAAGTGCACTTGTCCATTCATTATCTTTTGAAAATCATAGAAAAATAAATATAAATCCCCTTGGCATGAGATCAATTTCATAATAACCATAATGTTACCAGCACAAAAATACATGGATTGATAAAATATTTACATGAGTTTCAAGTTGATAAATGAAAGGACCCATCTCAACGTAACATAAAGTTTATATATCTCATATTTTTATAGAGACTAGATAATAGTTACAGTTTTATAGAGACTAGATAATAGTTATATATAGCATTACATTCTTGTGTGATCAATCTTAGAGTGTACCTAGTATTAGTGCTCAAGATAAGGTTTAAGTGTATTGGGTCTTAGTGCCATACCGTGTGTTTGGTTGAGGTAGTGGAACCAATTCGGCAGCGGTGCAGACCAGCAGCGCGGAGCAGGAGCAGGACGCCAGCGGCGCGAATTGGCGGGTCCCCGAGGCCATTCGGCGGAGCAGGACGCCAGCAGCGCGAATTGACGGTATCGATGAAGTCGACGCCGATGCCGTAGTAGCTCATGCGAGGTCAACAGATGATGGGCGACGCAACCCCAGAGTCGCGCGAGCAAGACACAAATTAGCCGGATGCCAGCATGGCGGCTCGATTTCGGGGTTGACCGTACCCGAGCTACCACCACGGCAGCGCGGGATGGGGCATGCAACACCCAATGCTCCCAATGGCAAGCACAGAGAGGGCAAGCAAGATCCGACGTGGAGATGGCCAGCCACTTGGGCGCGGTCCCCGCCGGTCGGCCGCCGACGTCGTCGTGAACCTCGGCCGCAGGCGATCTGAGGGGTCGTGAACCTCGGCAAGCTATTATTCTGAATGTGTGCACTGCTATTTTTCTGAAACTAGTGAGCACACCGCAATGTCTGCACAAAATTTTTATTTGGCAGACACATTTGTCTGCACAAAGTTTCTCGCGCTTGAAGTAAAGCAACGCAGACACATTGTTTTGGTCAAATCGGAAGCATTTTTTGACCAACAACTACAGCTACCTGGAGGCTGAAACATAATAGCTGTGATCATGCCCGAGGAAGCAGCCACAGCTAAGGTTAATGTAGCAGAGTAACATGACTATATCAACCAATGAAAATCACCGTAAAAACATGTACTTGAAAGACAAATTAATTTCGTGAACATATGTGAATATTTTATCCATCCATGTATTTTTGCCCCATAGAGGGTAATATTATGGTTATAATGAAATTGATCTCATGTTAAGGGGATTTATAATTATTTTTCTATGATTTTCTAAAGATAATGAATGGACAAGTGCACTAGTACTATTAGCTTGTGTCAGCTTGTACTAGCTTGCGCTTGCACTGTAGCTGTAGGTGACCTCGGCGTGCATAGATCCAACGCCAACGTGGATAACCTTGGCGTCAAACCATTAGACGCCGACCTTCAGAGCCGGTTGACACGTTGGCACTTTCGTGGATGCTGCGACCGGATCGTCGATGACGTGGCCTACCTCAGCGCTGTAAGAGTACGCCGAAGCCACATACCTCGGCGCGGTGTTCTATCGCGCGAAGTTTTGGGCTATTTTCAGCAAATGTTTCATCGGGGTCTATTTGAAAAAAATGTTTTTAAAATGGATCAAAATGTAAAAATTTCACGCCAGCAGAGAGCACACACAACACAAGCAGACGGGCGACGGCTACTGGCTGCTACCACCAGACAAAGGGAGGGAGTGCGTCGTCCTCGTGCCGGAGGGTGCCTCTCGAGTACATGGTTTCGGCAGCTTGCGAATTGAAGCGCACGCAGCGCGCCTGTGATTGGCTTGGCAGGGCTCATTCGTCTCAGCACCAACCACATCATGGCATGGCCGCAGCAGCTGATTTCGCGTGCACGCAGGCCAAACATCATGTGTGATCATGTCTGGATAAAGGTTCCCAAACGCATACTACCTAGGTAGCAAGTATATTTGGATATTTGCAGACGACGCCAAAGTGATTTATCAAAGATATATCTTATTTATTTGACAGTAACACGTGCAGGGGCCTACGTACCCAATGGATATGGATGTCACAAAGTCAGTTACCCGTTCCAAAAGTTCAGACATGGTCAACTGAAGCTGCCAAGAGCAGTCACTACCCAAGACGAAGAAGAACGAAACGAGATTCCCATTTTCCACGAGAAGTGTTTCAATCACCGAGTTGGAGAACGTCTCTGTTTAGCCTCCCCTTACTTTCGAAAGCTCCGGTAAAGCTCTCACAATTCCGTCCGGAATCCGCCGCAGGACGCCTTTACAGTCAGCGCGGCCCTAAGAGCATGAAACCATTTCGCGGTTTTGCAGTGTGCAGCAGATCAAAATCGTCATGGCACCGACGCGCGCGATTGTGATCAGATATATATGCCACCGGGCACTCACTGGAGATGGGCTTGTATCCTCGCCGGGAATCTCAATCTGCCCGCAAGATCTCTCGAGATTCCTGACCTCACCGGCCCGGCCCCTCGCCACCTTCATTCAGCACATTCAGAGTACGTACTTCCGGTCAGAGAGCCGCATTCTGTTTCGTTCTCGCCAAAACAAAAAAACATGTTCCTCAGAAATATACTGTACAATAATATTCCCATATCTTTGGCTGATGGGACTGGACGCCGTACGTGGTGACCGCGCGTGCGGTTTGTGCGGGAGTTTTGTGTGCTTTTCAGCCTTTCACCCATCTGTCAAACCGACATGGCGGCGATGTCAAACCGGGATGCTGCAACGCTCCATGATGGTCAGGGTTACCGATTGGCCGGCTGATCTTATCCTCCTCGCAGTCTCGCACATGTGTTTGGAAATTGGAGATGCATGTATCGATCAACAGTACAACGATATCTTTGAGCAGATCATCTGAAGGAATCAGAATAGATCAAGAGGAGGAATGGAAGAAAAGGGGGGAGAGAAGGAATGGAGAATTCAGTCAGGCACATGCATGTCACCGAACGATCCAAGCAAGTGATGCCGGATTGGAATTTGGAAATGCCGACCCAGTTGAGAGACATATCTTCTCTGTATATATCTCGTTCAAAAGAGAGCTGATTTTAGCCGAGAATGACCACTCTATGTGTGGTGTGGCCACATTAACTCGATCTCACGTATCAGGCAGGCCGCAACACAACACTGTATCAGCATCTGGCAGCAGAAGAACGAACTGGAAAGCAACTCGAATATATATCAGGAAATCTATACACAGAAAAAATGTCGCCATGTGTGTAGTCCAACAATAAAGACTAAAATAGCTAGCATATATATATATCCGACAGGGTCAGGTGTAAACTGAAGATCATTGGATCAAGAAGAACAAGGTGTTGGAGAGGAACAAATTAAAGCTACTTATTACTGCTTAGAGCCTTAGATACAGAAAGCCAGATGGATGACAAAAAGACGGCACGCATCAGGAAGTCGTCCTCAATGAGACAGATGCGGCCATGATGATGAGTGGAAAAGCTAGGGCACGCACGGGCAAAAGCGGCCGATCTAGATGGCATTCAGGCTGGTTAAGAATCTCGCCGTTCGCCGGATGCTGGCTTGACAGGGAAGCAGCATCGGCCACGGAACAAACGAAGGCCTTTGAGGCTTTGACCACGCACACCGGCATATGAGAATGCCATGTCCATGTCCTCTCTTGTTCCATCGTCTATGCACGGATCGGCTCCATTATGGGCACAAGTAGGAGCTTCGCGCTTTTGGAATTTTGGAGGCCACTGATTGATGGTAGCTACAACCCATTATTCTAAAGGAGTTTGCTCTCATTGGAGCCTTGAATATTCGAGTTGCATTGTGCTGACTGCTGATGCGCATATAGCCTCCTCTTCTTCTAGAACTGTAGTTCATGCAGACATGCACTGAAACATCGATGGAGCGCTTCAAGTGGAAGAGGGAGGTGAAAGGAAGCAAGTGTTTGACTCCCAAGTTTCAGTGTCCTATCACAGAGGTGAAGAGTGCGTGCTGTTTTAAGTGGACTTGCAAGGTCTCTGAGAGTAACCGCTTTTAGGTGAATGAAAGTAACCGCTTTTAATTAGGCGAACAATATGTGGACACTCTGATCACACTTGAAAAGCACGAACGAACTGGCCTATGCTTTGTGGCGCTGAGGTCTATGTGGACACTCTGATCGCACGTTCAGGTGAATTGAAGTGACCAATTTTCTTCAGTTAGATGTCAAAGTTAAAACTTGATACCGACTACATAAGGAACACGCTTGAATTCTGAGCTAAGATGGCTAATATTTCTTCTGATACCGTAACATGTCTAGAGGAGAAACAATTTGCCTGATGTGGGGTTAAAAATAAGAGAGTAGGGTTATTTATCTTCATACAGGTAGAAGAACAAGTCTCTTCAACAAAATGCAAGGTCTCAACATGGCTATTTTAGTGATCATTGAGACAGACAAACTACAGATGTCAAACTAATAATCTTCAATTTGGACAACTGTGCTTCAACTCAAAGGCTCATTATGGGTTTAAGCTATGATGAACTAGATCACTTGCAAATGAAGCAGTACATACTATGTACTGACCTTATTTTTCAAAAAACTGTGAATTGAACTTGCAGCGGTCCGAAGACTACCTACTGTGAATTTGTCTGTTCTCCATGACCCTGGTGCCTGAAAAATAAATTTTTCATTCACTACTCCTCAACGAACACAATCGTACTTCATACTTGATTCATAGTTTTTCATGTGTCTTTCGGACGGGGAATCTGCAGAAAGAAGTGTCCATTTCAACCGAAGATTCGTCCAAGTAGTTAAAGGAGCTTTGAATGGTCAGAATGAAAAAAAAAAAAGCTACTACTTTTCGAGTGAAAGATTAGTTGAGTTAACAGCTGAGAAAATCCTCAAGAATATATTTTGTCCGTGAAACAAAAAACTGAGAAAGAAAGGGATTTCATTCCCAGCATAGCACTTTGACTTTTAACGATTAATTGTGCATCGTGTTAGGTTAAGTCCTATTCTTTCTTTATTTATTTTTTGTGAGCCAAGTTAAGTCCTATTCGACGTAAAAGTGACACAACACATCAGTGATCGTGCTGCCCAATTTAGTGATTTTTTTTTCTAACATGTCATTGATTTTAAATCAAACACAATATTTTCAGTTGCAACACTTGGAACAACTACTCATGCATCCCACAAACCATATCTCGCAATAGAGAAATTTAAATATTGCATCTAGGCCTGTCCAACTCACCGGAGCTCAGAGCAGGGTAGCAATTGAGAATTTTAAAATTTGCATCTAAGTCTGTCCACCTCACTGGTGCTCATATCAGGGAAGGGGGATGCAGTTGTAGAGGCATTGGGAGGAAGAATGCCATAAGTGGCGGTGTGCATCTCTAGCTAGCGAGAAGGGATAGAGCTCATAATTTCTCATTTGATATAAAAGCTGTTAGAGCTTTGTTAGAGTTTCTAAAATCCACCTCGTGAAATGTTGAAACTTGGGTTTTTAACAGGGGAGATAGGTCTCCGCTTGGGACGTTGCTCGTTGAGAGAGAGAGAGAGAGAGAGAGAGAGTAGTAAGTGTAGGATGCTCAATATTGAATGGGCACAATTTCCATTCACCAACCCACAACATGGAGGCCAGTACCCTCTATAGTTTACAAGCGTATAATGATATGAAATTACAACCATGTTCTCTCAGATCCTTGGAATATTTCACTCATTGTTCTCCTATAGATCATGGGCCTTCGTGTCCTTTCTGTTTGTTCGAACCGCCTTAGTTGGATGGGCCCTTGTTCGGCCCATCTAGAGTTTGATCCGCCAGCCTTGGTCCTTCTAGCAATATCTCCACCGGGTCGACCTTCGCACTGAATCTCCGCGTCCCCGCTCCAAGGGCCAGGCCAGACTTCTTCGCCCGACCACCTTCACCTTCGCCCTTGGTCACGTAGGAAGAGGCAGGACGACCTAGCAGAGACAACACCTCCGAGCTCCAAGTCTCCCTGCCTCGCCACTTCGTGGACCCTGCAAAACAAACATGCGTTTGGACGAAATGATAGCTAGCGGAGTCTTGGAACTTTCGCTCATTCATTCTACTCGACAACTCCGAATGGTGCCTGGGAACCGTGTCCCAACAAGAAAGATAGCTCATCTCTTGGAGATGCTGTAAGACACTATCAGTGATGACCATAGTAAGTAGGAATATAGTTTAAAGCCATTCACAAAAGCCAACGAGCTATAACAGCTATTAAAAAGGGCATGCCGCATCTCATAGCAACGACAAACTGGGTCACCATTCAAAAGTAGCTTGCACAGCACTACTACTCCCACAAATTGAACGATCCAAACAACCAAACACAAATGATAAATACTTGTTCTATTCTTGCCTTCTCAGGCCTAGTTCTCATGTCAAAAGTATTGTGGCTGCAGATATATCTCCTAATATGATGAACGACTGTACTACTCCGCAGCTGCAACCTCCTGTCCAGCCTCATCTCCCTCAACAGGCCTCTCAAGCTTCACGCCAACATCTTCTTTGTAGTCACCATGAACCTGAGAAGCAACACATGTTCGCATGATAAATAACACGTAGGCTGTCCAAAAACATTATTAACTCCATGGATGCATCAATTACCTCCATAAGCTTCCCAAGGTCAAACTTTGGGGCCTTCAAGATCTTCACCTTGCGGATGAAAACATTCTGAAGCGGGGAAGATGCTGGAGGTAGCTTTCTCGATCTCTTTGCCAATCACTTCTGGTATAAACTTTGAAACCAGCTCCTTAAGATCACAAGAAGAGGCCTGGTTCACCATAATCTCGACCATCTTGCGGCGGATCTGCACGCAGAACAAGGCAAAGAGACAGCAGCAAACATAGTTTAGAGGCCACTTTGATGTATGAGATGTCGTCATTGCCAGCACAGTTATATAACTCTGCTACGCATGTGATAAGGACAGAAACATTACCTGCGGATCTGGGATGCCTGAGCATAGCAGGTTCTCTTGACCTGGTTTGGGCGCCTCTTGGTGAAGCCAATGCAGAACAAGCGCAGCATGTAGTTGTCGGTTGTCTTGACATCAACATGGGCTTCAATTAAAGTTTGCCACTTCTTCACGAGGGATCTGAGTTTATCAGTTGTAAAACTCATGCCCTAATAATAGAGAGATCAAGTTAGTGACTGAAAACACAATAAAAGGGCAACAGCTGTGAGCAATAGAAGGCTGATCCTTACCCAAAAGTTTGTGAGCACATTCCTGCCTTGCACATCTTCAGCACGGAGCCTGATTTTCCTGTAAGCCTGATCCTCGTCGCCTTGAAGATCAGCTAGGCAAACCTCAAAGACTCTGTGCTTCAGACCCTCAGAAGCAATCTATTAAAACAACAGAAAAGATGAATGAATCAGCAGATTAGGCCATCAAATAGTGTATCAACATTCTGAATAAAGTTGCGATAGAGTAGCACCTGACAAAATATGAAGGGTACAACATAACTACAAAGATCATGTAACCTTCAGTGATAGCTAACTAATTACTCATAAAGATACAGTGACCAAATGAAATCTACACCCTTGTGATAAACAAGTAACAGTTGAGTTCAAGAAATAAATGGTAATTCATAATGCTATTGGCTATGGTATAAACTTAAAAGCACCTAATCTTCATAACAAGATGCATGTAATCATCACAATAATTCCAACAGAGGAAGCACATAATCATCATGATTCCAACAGAGTGTATATTAAGTCAAGTAACATCAATGCATGACAAATAATAACAGATGGGGCATAAGAAACTGAGGTGGACAATAGCAAAATTAGATTTCGACTCTGATAGTTTAAGCAACTGCTGTAAAAAAAATCAACAAAGGGAGTCAGGGACTCAACACTTAATTATCAGTGGAGCAGTAGATTAACTATGACATTCTTGTTGCATTGCACACAATAATACCCCTTCGCACACAAATTAGAATAAGCAGGCGAAAGAGTGATATTTGATACTAATCCGTAGATGACTTAAAAGCACACAATCTAATTGTTCGCCCCCATTTGATACTAAGAGTTCTTGGGATGATATAAGTAAATCGTTCCCCAAAGCTTGACACAACGCGGGAACGAACACATCAAGATACTAATCCGTAGATGACTAATCTAGTAATCTATGATGCTAATCATACCGCGGTGTACATAGACAAAATGCAACATCACGCCCACAAAACATAGAAGCAGTACGAGAAAACAACAAGAATGAAAGGAAAAACAGACCCGGGTACCCTGTGTCCTCGACACTAGAGTCTTGCCGATGTTGCGCACACTGAACACCGATGGGGCCTTGATGTCATACCAATCCTTCTTAGAGAAGGGGTCGACGCTGCATAATAACAGAAGAAAGAACCACAACTACGTATCAGCACGGATATAGCAATCAGCCCGAGCAAGATCTGAAGAACGGGACGAACAGCCAAGCAAACTCACGTCTTTTTTTCTTCCCACCCTTCTTTCCCTTCGAGATCCTCTTGTTCTTGCCGACAGCCATGGTCGCCGCCGACGCGCTGGTGCTTGAGGTCTCGGGTGGTAGAGAGAGGAGTGGCCGGCGGCGCTGCGGCTGCTCGGGAGGAGGACTGGATGCTGTGGTGTGTGGTAGGGTTGGGAGGTGAAGGCTGTTTAGGGTTATTCGCGGTATACATGGCCCGGTTGCATATGGGCCTTAGATGGCCTTCACTTCGTTCACGGTGCGTTCGCTCGCACGCCTAGCGGGCCGCTAAAGAAGGTGCGAATTGGGCCGTTGGGCTCTCGTCGGCTTCCACGCCGTCATCTGGTCGTTTGCCTTGGCTCTGATCAAAACCGCCGACACTGACTGAGGTTTAGAACGTGAGATTAAATAGGAAAAAGTCTACTTTTGGTCCCTCAACTTTTGCGAAAGTCGATTTTGGTCCCTCAACTTCAAAACCGGACAAAACAGGTCCCTCAACTTTTCAATCCGTGCAGATTTCGTCCTCGACGGTTTTGGGCCGGTGGTTTATTCTGATAACTCGGTTTTTGCTACGCAAACCGTGGTTTCGTTTTTTCTCTTTTCTTATTTATTTGGCTGAATCTTTCAAAAATCATAGTAAATCCAGAAAATTCAGAAAATAGAAAATCCAATTTTGTTGGACTCCACATGAGTAGAGCTACGCAATGAAATATATAATATGGTATACTTTAGTACAAAGTTTTTTGTTAGAAGGTTTTGCCTTTTTTCTTTTTTATTTATTTCAGCTCAATCTTTAAAAACATAGTAAATTACAGAAAAATTATAAAATAAAAAAATCAATTTTGTTGGACTCCACATGAGGCGCGCAATAACACGAAGACGGAGTTCTGTGGCTCTTTAAAGCTGGGTTAGGCTAGCTAGGTTTGATGTGCCGATACGGTAATGCGTGCGTGACGGTATTTGTGAACCCGATCGATGGATCTGGCCAATAAATTAAATAGTACACCTGTATATCTTTATTGTGTAAATATGCTCATGTGGAGTCTAGCAAAATTGGTTTTTCAATTTTATGATTTTTTATAATTTATTATGATTTTTTAAATATTGAGCTGAAATAAATAAAAATAAAAAGGCAAAACCTTCATAGCAAAAATTTTATATTAAAGTATACCATATTATATATTCATTGTGTAGCTTTACTTATGTGGAGTTTAACAAAATTAGATTTTCTATTTTATGATTTTTACGTGATTTACTATGATTTTTAAAAGATTCAAATTAGAAATAAATAAGAAAAGGAAAAAAAACGAAACCACGGTCACTGTAAAAAACCGGAATTACTGTAGTGAAACCACCGCCCAAACCCGCCGAGGGACGAAATCCGCACGGTTTGAATAGTTGAGGGACTGTTTTGTCCGGTTTTGGAGTTGGCGACCAAAATCGGACTTTGCAAAAAGTTGGGGGACCGAAAGTAGACTTTTTCCGATTAAATAAATCTCCCGCAACTAATTGTGCCGTTCTGCTAAAAAAAATTGTGCCGTTGGGCGCTCGCCGGCGTCCTCGCAGCAAGGGGCACGGCGGCGCGGGCGATTCAGTGAGCGAGATCATGTCCAATTTCATAGTTAGCTCAAACGCTTTAACATACAAATCGATGTCATAGTTGGTCGATCAAACTCTGAATGATTCGCATATCACTGTTTCCCGTTTTAAAAACGAACAGGAGGCGCCAACCAAACCTCCAGCTCGGCAGGATGGCTAGCCTGCTGCGCCGCCGCAGGGGTTTGGTGAGCGCCAATGCGCCATAAACGCCAAGGGCCCGCGTAGCGCGGCACGGTGCTGTATCGCCCGTGCTCCGCCATCCAATCCTAAACACACGTCCAATCCACTGTTGGTTTGCGTCACGTTCCACCGTTTCTTGCTCTTTTTCCTTCCCCGGCCCGGTTCCAGAGCACACGAAAGCTAAGAGACGAAAACCCATGACCATGAGTACGTCCGACCGGGCGCCAGCGGATACTCCTATCTCTCTCTGCCGCATGTGGCCACATGCCAACATGCACGCTCGGCGTGCGAGCGTCCGGCAAGCCTCAAGGCAAGGCAAACCAACGCAACGCAACGCGACGACGTGAGCCGGCCGCCGCGTGGTTCGCCGATCGTCCAATCCGCGGCGGCTAGCTATGGTGGTAGCTACGGCCGTCGCCGTGGCCCGTGGGTGTCTCCATCCACTTGTCTCATCTCTTGTGCCTTACTTCTCTCACGTTTGCGCGCCTGCCGCCATCCTTTGCGAGCCTGGCTTGTCCAGGGCGTTTTCGCTCGTCTCGTGATCGAAGCAAGGAGAGGGGTCCGGCCCGGGGTTGATCTGCTGTTGTTCAGGGGTGCACGGTTTCTCCTTGTTCATCCTTATCGACGGAGTCCGACGTACGTCGCAGTCTCAGCTCGAACAGGCACGCTCCGGTTGGCCGGCGGGCCAAGCCAACACATGCTTGGTGGATATGATCGATAAGGCAGCACCACATCATGCCGTGCATTGCTGTTGGTCGTCTTGGATGGGTCAGCAGGGAAGTACGTACCCCAAGATCCTCTACCACAAAACGGGATCGAACGGACGAGCGCCGAATTACAGTTGGTGGTAGTCGATTCATGATCACGATGAATAGATACCGAAAAACAAACATGTGAACAAATAACGAAGTTGATCAATGCAGGGCCATCAATCCACCAATAAAATCGTATACTTACTATATAAAAAAAATCCCAACCTGGCCAAAGCTCACTCGAGCGTCTGAACGAGAAATTCTCCATCACAAACGCGGTACCTAGCTGGAGCCTGGAGGGTTTGTTGTTACCGTGTGAAGAAAATCAGGGGGCAAAAATGGTGTCAAACCTTATGCCCTGCTGGCCTGCTGCATATACGTATATATATACTACTCGCGTTGCTGCTCAGGGGCTAAACACCCGAGCTTAATAACCCAGAAAACAGAGTCAAAGAAACCTGTCGTCTCTGAAACGACGCAAGCCTCCTGCAGCGACGAAGAAGAAGAAGAGCCTGTGCCGGCCTGTCCCATCGATCAACCATGGAGCTTAGTAGTACATTGGTAGTAGAGACGACGAAGCAGAAGAGCCATGCCCGCCAGCTCGCGGTGGTTCTTCTCGTCCTCCTCGTCTGCGCCGGCATTGCGCCCGCTAGCGCCACCGGCGGGAAGTGGGACCTCCTGCAGAGCAGCATCGGGGTTTCGGCGATGCACATGCAGCTGCTGCACAACGACAGGGTCATCATCTTCGACCGGACAGACTTCGGCCGCTCCAACCTCTCCCTCCCCGCCGGCCGCTGCCGCGTCAACCCGCGGGAGCGCGTGCTCCCGAACGGGGACTGCACCGCGCACTCCGCCGAGTACGACGTCGCCGCCAACACGGTCCGCCCGCTCTCCATCTTCACCGACACCTGGTGCTCCTCGGGCACCGTCGCGCCCGACGGCACGCTCGTCCAGACCGGCGGCTGGAACGATGGGTTCCGCAACGCGCGCACCATGCCCGCGTGCAGCGCGGATGACAAGAGCTGCGACTGGTCCGAGACGCAGGACGCGCTCGCCGCCAACCGGTGGTACGCCACCAACCAGATCCTCCCCGACGGTCGCGCGTTCATCGTCGGTGGCCGGAGGCAGTTCAACTACGAGTTCTACCCGAAGGCTGGCCCTTCGGATACGTCCGTCGTCCAATTGCCATTCTTGGTGCGGACCAAGGATCCCGAGGAGAACAATCTTTATCCGTTCGTGCACCTCAACATTGACGGCAACCTTTTCATCTTCTCCAACAACCGTGCCGTCCTGCTGGACTACAAGTCTACAAGAGCAACAAGATCGTGCGGACGTACCCTGTGTTGGGCGACGGCGACCCGCGGAACTACCCCAGCTCGGGCTCCTCGGTGCTGCTCCCGCTGAAGCCCAACCCGACCGAGGCCGAGGTGCTGGTCTGCGGCGGCGCACCGGCGGGCTCCTACAACTCCACCAAGGGCGGCGCCGGCACCTTTGTCCCGGCACTGACGACGTGCGGGCGGATCAAGATCACTGACGCCACGCCAGCGTGGGTCATCGAGACAATGCCGTCGCCGCGGGTGATGGGCGACATGATCCTGCTGCCCAACGGCGCGGAGGTGGCCATCATCAACGGCGCCGCGGACGGCACCGCCGGGTGGGAGTCGGCCAAGAGCCCCGCGTACACGCCCGTCATCTACCGTCCCGACCACTCGCCGGGTGACCGGTTTGAGGAGCAGACCGCGACAGGCGTCGCGCGCTTTTTTACCACTCCTCGGCGGCGCTCCTCCGCGACGGCCGTCTGCTGGTTGGCGGCAGCAACCCGCACACCTACTACAACTTTAGCAACGTGCAGTTCCCCACCGACCTCAGCCTGGAGGCCTTCTCACCGGAGTACCTCGACGCGTCCAACGACATGCTCCGCCCGAGCATCCTCGACCCGTCCCCACCGGCAAGCCGACGAGCGTGACATACGGCGCGACGATGGCGCTGCAGTTCTCGGTCCCGGCATCCGCGCGGAGACGGCGTGGCGGCGCCGCGGCCATCGGTGACGTGTCGGTGACGATGGTGGCGCCGTCCTTCACGACGCACTCGTTCGCGATGAACCAGCGGTTGCTGTTCCTTGACGTCACCAAGAATGTGGCGGTGCAGCGCGGCCGAGCCGGCACGTTCAATGTGTCGGTGACGATGCCGGCGTCCGCGGTGCTGGCGCCACCGGGGTACTACATGGTGTTCGTGGTGAACGGGCACATTCCTAGCGAGGGGATCTGGGTCCAAATACAGGCACAACAGTGACAGCGTGCGACAGGGGAAGGGTTATAGATTTCATTTATTTTGTTTCGTTCTTACTACAGAGAAAAGTGTACGTAAAAGACAAAAGATCGTGTTAACAGGGGTAATTGCATGGTAGCGTTGACAGTCACTGACTGGACACTGTGTTGCTGTCGTTGACATGAGATGTGTGATTGGAAACAAAGAGACCTAGGAGAATGTATGTCTGTAAAGCTGAGCTTCACGTGAACCGGCCGGGCACACGTGACGCATCTCAACCGCATCTGATCTTGGCTCTAGCGTACGCGCCATATGCTTTCAACGTCGATCTGTATAGGATGTAGCGGCGTCTGGGCAAGCATATCATCAGCGACTGTGCTCTGTGTTGATCCATGACTGCCTCTGGCTAATTAGGCTCAGAAAAGGATAAAGCGCACATAGGCTACGACGCGAGCGATGCCGTTCGGTTACACGCATTCATTCCGATTTCTGATGAGACGAAGAAGTACGTGCGCCGTCGGTGTGAGAGCGCCGGCCAAGCCAAACGGTGAGCTCGGGGCGGGCAGGCGCGCGCGCAACTCGTGTGCTCGCAGCTGACGAGACGTGGGACTTTGGGAGGACGGTCGTCGTCACGGAGGATGCATGGCTGTGCCTGTACGTGCCGGATCTGGGTTCTGGACTGGGCTGGCTTCACCGTTCACATTCACTTGGACAGCACCAAGGTATGCAGCGACGCCAAGATACGCACGGCCTGCGCACCTACCCAACAAACATATCACAAGTAGGGATGAAAACGATTGAAACGATCGGAAGGAGGCCAAATCACTTTCACTTTCATTTTCTTTTCTTGAAAACGAAATCGAAAACGAGTACGGCGCTGATATTTCGGGAATTTCGAAAACGATATAGTTGATCGGAAAATACGGCGATAACGGTCGAAATCTATGATAACGGTATCCTCAAAAACGATAAACGCGCAAATTGTAGGAAATGAGAAGAGCCATATAACTCGCAACATCACCATAGTTAGCGATAATGGCGTAAATAAACGATCAAGTTCTAAGTTGACTTGACATAAAGAAAGTGATAAAAACATGAATTATTAGAGTTCCTTCTTAAGTGCATGTTGTTCCTATATGTACACAATCTTTGCCCATATAGTTAGTTTCCAAAAAAAATTTGTCTTTATGTGCAAGTTGGTTGTGTGTGGCTTTGATTCGGTAATTATCAACGGTAAATTACCGCATAAATATGGAAATCTTCGAAACAATCGGAAGAGGGTAAAATTATTTTCGCTTTCGTTTCTATTTATTTTTACCATTATCATTTTCATTTTTTTCGGTTACCACTTCCATTTCTATTTAGGCATTAAAATCGGAAAAAACTTCGAAAACGACTTCGAAAATCGGAAACTATCATTTTTGTTTTCATCCCTAATCACAAGCTCGATAATTTTTCTGATTTTCTCACGCGGTTCCATTCCAACGAAAATCAAGCCAACTCATTTTCTGATTTTTCTCACGCGGTTCCATGCATTGCAACGAAAATCAACCCGACTGTGTATGTCAATCAATGTATTTGAAGATCTTTCCATTTGGATTTAAAAGAATCCGGCATAATGAGAGTTTAAACTGCAGAAAACTAGGTTTTTTTTTTTTTTTTTTTGAGCAATGCAGAAAACTGATTCACGTCACTCGCAGTTTTCTCAAGATATATATACCCACTTCTTGGAAGATGCCGTGTACTGTGTAGCTGCCGGTCCAACTGGCAGCCCAGGCCCAAATGCCACGTACAAAACATTTAATTCTGATCGTTGGCACTTGGCAGAAAACACTTCCGGTGCATGATTATTCTGTTGCTAATTCCATACAGTTCGTTGTTTTTGCTTTCACATGCTTTCAGTGATTGTTTAGTGCTCTGCCGCCTGGTGGAGCTAAGTAGGCGTCAGGCCTGGGCCGGGTTGGTCAATGTTTTAATTAGTCGAGCGAGCATTCTTCGCTTCTTTGCCGCTAACTGTATGCGCTGGTGTTCTTTGTGTGTGTTTGCAGGAGTAGATGTACCAACCGGTGTTCACTACAGTCAGAGTGGCACAAGCTTTTCCCCAACATTGACTTACGAGCTTGCATCTCTAGGCTCTGAGAACACCCCTAAGCTTAGGGAACACTGAATATGCATGATTTCTATCATCAATTTTGTTTTGAAGACTTCTGGACCGCCCTATCTTGCTTAATGGATAATGTACAAGATACATGGCCGTAGTCAGTTACTCTCTCTGCCCACAAAAGAATGTAACTATGAATTGCGTATGTCAAACTAGTTTGATTTTAACTGAGTTTTTGTAACTCTTGTACTTCTATCTTTTAATACACTTCATAATCAAACTGAGTTATAATATTAATATTTATATAACCAACTAGTGAGACTTACAATGAAAATACACTTCATAATCAATTTAGTGATACGTATTGTGTACCATAATTGCTAGTAATTTTTTTATATAATTTCAGTTAAATTTAAATTATTTGACTTCTCAAAAAACGAGAACTACATTCATTTGTGGATGGAAGGACGACGGAGTAACATTTAAGATGCAATTCTATGCATACACGTCAAAATGCATTATACATACGGCTGAGGCAATCAAAATATTGAGAAGTCAAAACATTGGAAATATTGCTTGTATAGTTGGCCTTAGTGCCAAAGATTCAAATGGGCAGCTCCATCTTTTGTTTTCGGATTTTCTTTGCCTTTTCCGAGTTATGTAAAGTCTCTCTTTTTAGAGTAGTGGAAGTGGTAGTGGTAGTAGCTCTGTTGTAACCTCTCTTTTTTTTTCTATCGTCTAATAAAGATCGGCAAAAGCTTTTTGCCGCTTTTCGAAAAAAGTTGGCCTTAGTGCAAGTCCTGTTTTTTGTAATTTTTGTAACTCTTGTACTTCTGTCTTTTAATAAATCACCTATAGCCTATAGGGCCCCTCCAATTTTTATATAAAAAAACCCCTAGCTTTTTTTGTGTATGCGCGAGATCCTTTGGACACAATTGAGGCTTGGGTTTGGTTCCTGGCCGCACAACTGACGTGACTCTTTCATCCCAAAAAAATTAAATTCTGATCTGTACAGTGGTACGATCCTTCAAGATTCTAGTGATGGTGCTCTTCTCGTCTAAATTAGTAGACGAGCTAATCCCCAACTTTTGACCAATTTTCAAATTAAGACACAGCAGGTGCCTTCTGTGAACGTGTTTGTAGAATCGATTAAGCTCTGACTACCATGTACATGTAAACTAGTTCTTCTTGCTATAAAACCTTCATGTTGACATGTTGTTACTCATCGCTACACGCCTACACTCCTCTGCACTAGTAATTTGTCTACTTAATCCTAATATGGCAAAATGACTTGTCTCCGAATCGTGAACAGCTCTACAACTAAATTCTTGCTAATTTTTAGACCATGAGCAACCCTTGGCCCACCTGAACTTTTTTTTTCTTTGCGAATTAGCCCACCTGAACATGTCACAGGTTAACTAGCTATACACATATCACATGAATTTGTATCCTTAGTGTGACCTCTGGGCTTGCATAGAAGTTTTTTTTTTTTTCTCCTCAGACAAGTGCTCCCATCCCCAATGCCATTGAATACATTAGGATGAGAATATATGCCCTTAAGGGCATATTTAACATTCTTCCTATTGAAGTCATTGACTCCAATTGGGATCAATTCATCAACATTGCACTTATTAGTCGATCCATCAACACCATATGCTCCATGATTAGCAATTTAGAATCCTTACTTCCATGATGTTCTAAACCTAGCATTTGTTTCCGAATTGAACTAGACATATATCTGACAGCATCTCTTATTTTCAGATCAAACATAACCGAACCATGACAATGGCTGAGAAGATTAGATGGTCTCGTCTTATGCTTAAGTTGCTTGTGGAGTTAGAGTCTTCACCCCTCTTTGTCGCTTCATTCTACTCTGATATTGTTCTTATTATGTGTGATTCCGCTAGTATGGCGACATAATAGTGGGTAAACCTCTATGTTGTAACCCTTCTAAGACCGGTATTTGTGATGTATGAATTGGGTAGACCTCTATCTTAGACCGGTTTTCTATTTTTAATTGCCTAGTTTTTGCTCTAGTAGGAACCCTCAAATTATGGTCCTCAAATCCACTCCAATCAGCGGCAGATCTAGTGGTGGGGTTGTGGGGGCTCCAAAAATTTTAGTCATGGGAGCAAAGTTTAGGAGGCACTAGTACTAAGCCATAGTGCAACCTAGACCGGTTACTAGTGTTGGTGTGGGTTGAAGTTGTTATTTTAACTAGACTCCTTAGATTTGTTGCAGACCCAGCCCAAGTCCCAACACAGATCTAGATGTGTGGGTGGCCGGTGGTAGGCTAGCAGCCGTGAGGCGGAGCGGTGGTGACTGGTGAGGCTCCGCGCAGAGGCTCGAACGCAGCCACAGGGAGCACATATGTCGAAGATAAATGGCCAAAACTAAAAAGTAGAGGCCTCCTCTAGGATCTCTAGGAATGAGAAGGTTTGGATGTAGATACTGAAGTCCCTTGACATTGAACTGGCCCCAATACCAAATCAGCCTTGCATCGGAAATGACTCACAATACCAAATCTGTTGTATGGATGTGCATAGAATTGACCCACCTCATCCTCTCCCTTTCGCACCACCGAAAGGTCCTAATGGCTAGAGGGGGGGGGTGAATAGCCTATTAAAAATTCTTGCAACAACACTAAGCACCCGGGTTAGACAATAAGATGGCGTAGCAAATAAGCAATGCTTCAACTTAGTTAAGCAAGCCACAAGTCAATTCTATTGTCTCTAATCCACACAAAGGCTATGCCGCTAATTTACTCCTAGGTGAACAAGCAAGACTAACTAATTCTATCACTAGGAGCTAACAAGGCTAAGCAACCTACACAAGCTACTCAAGCTAAGCACCCTAACAAGATATACTACCAAAGTAATGCGAAGGAGTGCTAGAATACAATACCACCGGTGTAGTGTCGAGGTTGTAGCCAATCACCGTGATCACCAAAAAATCTCCAACGAGCAAGAACAAGTGACACGATGATTTTTCACCGAGGTTCACGTGCTTGCCGGCACGCTAAGTCCCCGTTGTGGTGACACACTCACTTGACGTATGCTAAGCTTAATGGTCGGTGCCAAATCCCCTATGGGAGCTCAAGCAAACGATCACAAGAGAGGGTCCAACAAGCCACGAGCAATCCGCTAGTGCTCCTTTCGCGAATCTCCGCGGGGTAAGGAACGACCCCTCACAATCACCACCGGTGTGGCCTCAAACAAGCTCCACTTGAGCTCAACACCGCCTCTTGCTCCAAGCCGCTAGGGAACCGGGCAAATTCCCAAGAAAACAAGAATCTCGCGGCTTCTCCAAGGATGAAGTGCCTCTAGATGCAACCACCAATGCAATGCACTTCTATCACTCTCAATCTCACCAAGAATTCGAGTTATGGATGGAGAGATGAGTGGAGAGGAGTCTCACAAGCTCACTAGCAAGTTAGAGTGTTCAAATGTGCAAGAGAGAGGGCAAATACCCAGCCAACCAAGTATATATAGCCCCACTCTCGAGATAGAGCCGTTGCCAACAAATTGGGCATTGGGCTGGCTACGACCCGGGCCGCACCGACCCGGACTCACCCGCCGAAGTCCGGTCGCGAGTCCGGTCGCAGCTTCCGGTCACAACCGACAAGGTCTGGGCCCACGGCAGACGGCCTCCTCCATGCGTCCGGTCGATGCTTCCGGTCATGAGTCCGGTCCAGCGTCCGGTCAAAATGCGCCTGCAATGCTCTCTGCCAGACGCACTGATCGGAGCCACCGGTCAGTGCGTCCGGTCACTCCACCGAGCGTCCGGTCGCCCCGAAGATAGCAAATCTTCACTTTTTTTCTTTGCTTCAACTTTGCTTTGCCTCTTGCCATGGGTTGCCAACACGTCCAAGGTGACCACGTTATCACCAATGTTAGCACGTCGATAAGTTAGGCAAGATCGAAGTTAG
Source organism: Hyparrhenia diplandra (assembly GCA_015847255.1). Taxonomy (NCBI): domain Eukaryota; kingdom Viridiplantae; phylum Streptophyta; class Magnoliopsida; order Poales; family Poaceae; genus Hyparrhenia; species Hyparrhenia diplandra. The sequence continues at coordinate 158,624 of JADLZK010011086.1, forward strand.
TGCTCTCATGTCCTAAATGCAATATGCAAGTCAATTGGACCTAGAAGCACTTCACTAAAGGATTGTCGCGGCATTCCCTCTTGATAGTCGGCTATCTATCCTATAATGTGATCACACGCTCTATCGCGGGTCTTGATCACCGAAAGGAAAAAACCTATCAAGATACCTTTGCCTTGATCTCCGGGTTCCTCTCAAGCCGATCATCGAGCTTGACGATCCATCAAGTCCACCGACATTGTCCATGTTCATGATCATCATGCTCCTTGTCATCAACCTAATCCTTTCTTAAGTCACACACTTAGAGCAAAGGATTAGTCCACAAGTGTGTCATCAATTTTCAAAACCAAACATAGAGATTTCAACCACCCCGCCCTCCTATTCTTTGCACTTGCCGAAGAAGGTCATCGAGGGCCGGAATTGGGGAAGGAGAGGATCCCATCGGAGCTGGGGGAAGGAGAGGAGGTTGTGTCGATGGCCATGGGGAAGAAGGGGATCTTGCGCCACAAAGCCACCAACCCACCCGCCCGCCTCGCGGCTGCCGCTTCGCCCGCACACCTAGCGGCGCGCGCTCACCCACACGCCGCGCAGGTGCCGCTTGCCCACTTGGCCCACATCGCGGCTCACCCCCCGGCTTGCAAACCTTCACCGGCCTAGCTCGGGCAGCCGCCGCCCTCGCTCCGTCGCTAGCCTGGCTCGCGCCACCCGTGATGGGGGGAGCGAGGGAGTGTGTGGTTCGATCAAGAGATGGGCTCGTCTTCGATTCCGCCCAATACGGAGGGTCACGGTTCTGTATTGAGGACAAGGGGACACAAGTGCATCGAATACCCCCTTGGCATTTAGGATGATTTCCAATTCCAAAGTCTAACGCATCCAAACATGGGACATTTAGTGCTATCCAATGCCAATGTCGATTCCAAAACTCCAATGTCTACATCCAAACGCAGCGAACAGAATTTGGGGCCTCCACTTTTGGTGGCCTTGAGTTGGTGCTATTCTTTATCTTTTTAATTTAAACTCTTTTATTAGTTTAGGGACATGTTTGCAGGCGCTTTTGGAGTTGCTCTGCCCTGTTCGAGCACGCGTATCCTCTCGGGGATAACATTTCCCAAATCCAAAAGGTTCTCCATGTTGATTATTGTAGCAAAACACCAGAATTAGAAATCCTAGAGTCTGTGTTGCAAGTCCACATATGTCACAGCCCCGCAAGACCACAAGCTAACCAAGGAATCTGGAGCTAGAGGCCGTGCCAAGCACATCCTACAGTGTTTGCACGGGAGAACAAACAAGATTAACCACCAAAAGGTGCCTTGCGAGCCTACCAAAAGAAGGCACATGTACACCCCGAAATAGCACAGACACGAACAGCCTAAAAGCTCATGAAGCAGCCGTCAGGGCGGCGCACCAAACCTTCCTCGCCAGCGCCAAATTCTCTGAACTGAACAGTGCTTACCAGCTAGCCACCAGTTCCCTGAAACTTCACTGTACTGTCGTCCTGTAACATCGTCACGATGACATCGATTCCGAAGAATCTTGAGCTCTTGGTTCTCCTTCGCGCAGGACAAGAACAGCAATGTCAAAGGCGGCATTTAGCAGATGTGTGAGGGCAGAAAATGGCAGCAATATATACGAAGCTACAAGAAGGGGACTCACATAGTCACGGTTCATCGATCGGGTCTGCCGTGTCACCTGTGGCGTCGAGGCAAGTCACGGGTTTCTCGTCCTGTTTCGACACAACCATGGAGGTCCTTCTCGAATCCACTAGGACGAATCCTGATTAGTACGCGTAAAACCCTTGTTTAGGATGGGAGGTTTTGGTGTATGTTCTCCTGTGATCGATGGTACCCGTTGGTCCAGATGCTTGAGATCTCGCGGCCGTCGAAACGACAATTTTGGTTACATCAGTAGGGACTCCATCCCTTGATCAAGTCCATTCCAACGAATCAATCACAATTTGCTGGTAGTCCAATTTGAGAACTTGTCAACTTGGGTCCTGGGATCTGAACAAGTAAACACTGGGCCACTTGGTGTTATTTACATTTTCAGAAAACTGAGTGTGTTTTATCGTCTGGACACTCAGTCACGCACTGAGTGCTTGGTAAAAAAGAAAAAAACCAAGGACTTGAGCCTGAGAAACCAGCTGTGTTAGCGTCTTGTAATTTTTATCCCATTTTTAAAACCTTTTTCTCGGTGGCAAGTGGGCAACAGCTTGACAAAGTTGGGATACTACCTGAAAGGTTGCCAATGAGTGAAGTAGCCCTGGTCTATCATTGCATTAGCTACTTTGTTCAACTGAGGCAGTTTTCTTCAGCTAAAACAAGCAGATTGGGCTTGCTACTTGCTAGTTGCTACGATCGATGACAGAGTCATATGGTAACTGATTTACCTCGACAACGATGACATCTTCTTCCTTACGAAATGGAAGGACGACAATTTCTTCGCAACAGCGACTGGAAAGTGGAAAAAACCGAAGCATTTTCATAAGAGTGTGACAAAGACTTGTGTTTGCCCCGTGCCGCGCAGTCGCCCCCAAAACCAGTTATCTGTTCAGCAACCACACAGACACTCGTCAATACGACGCACATGTTCGCCGGTTCCCCATGCAGTTTTTTTGGCGCTTGTAGCTCACGAATTCACCAGTCTAGCTAGACGTGATGTGAAAGGTTCAGTACAATTTGAGCAGAGTACTGTACAAAGATTTGCCCTAGCAGAAAACCCGTGAAAAGGTTGCCTTTTGTTGGTTTCGCCCAAAGGCCAAAGTAAACGATGAGAACAGGTCAACAGGGAATGAATGCATTGTAAATTTTCACTGTCGCTTTTAGCACTGGCTCTTGTTTAGCGACAGACTGAGAGCTTAGGCTCTTGTTTAGCGACAGACTGAGAGCTTTTGTGGAAGGACATTTCATGCGCGCCGTGTAGCCATTCGGATTTGGTACAACCACCATCTCATTTCTCTCTTTTTTTCTCTCTTGATGGATCCAGGTTCCCAGTTGGCCCCTTTCTCGCCCCTCTATAAGAAGCACCCCCACGTTCTCTCCAGACATCACAGCAGCTCAAACAAACACAAAGCAGCATCACACTCTGCTCCGCCTCTGCTCCCACTTGCCGTCACCAACACCGGAGCGATCGCTATGGCTCAGGGAAGAGGCAGTGCGACGCAGATGGGTCTTGCTCTCGGCGTCCTGCTCGCCGCTTGCCTCCTCCTCGGCGTCGCCGACGCCACCACCCACAGGGTCGACTGGTCCTTCAACGCGGACAGCTGGTCCAAGGGCAAGAGCTTCCGCGCCGGAGACGTCCTCGGTGAGTAGTGGCCAAGGAATTAGCAAGCCAAAACCATTTCATCACAGGCAGCAGCTTTGGTGATCTCCAACTCCAAATAACAGACGCTTATTCTGGTCTCCATTTTTTTTTCCCCTCTCTCCTGCGTGCAGAGTTCAACTACGACTCCTCCATGCACAACGTGGTGGCCGTGGACGCCGGCGGCTACTACGGCTGCCAGCCCTCCGGCAGGACGTACGGCTCGGGGAGCGACCGCATCACGCTTGGCTCCGGAACCAGCTACTTCATCTGCAGCCTCAACGGGCACTGCGGGATGGGGATGAAGATGATCGTCAACGCTAGTTGAGTGAGCACTGAAGAAGAAGAAGAAGAAGTGCATGCCCGGCCGGCCACGCATGAATAAGTGCTGTTTCATCGGTGGTGGTCCGACGATATGATCGCCGTGCAACAACTCAAATCGTGTGGCAGCGCGCGCGCCGTGTTCGATGGAGATACGGTTCATGTGTTATGTATGTGTGCTACTGGTAGGTCAGGCATGCATGATGTACGTCAGTACGTGTGGGTAATGGGCATGTTAGTAAAGCGTACTGCACCTTTGTTGTCTGTGTTGTATCGAAGCAGTGGCCTCTTTTGTTTGTTCAAATGGCATCTCTGCATGGAATGGAACAGTGAGATACTGGTTTCAGGTGCTATAATAATCTTCGCTGAATACTAGAATGCACAAAGAAAAAGAAAAAGGAAGATAACTTTTTTTATATTAAATAAACTAGTATTCTTTTATATTATTACACACTGACTCTATTTACGCAAGTTTCTTCGAAAATTGGTCAACATTTTTTCTAGATTGAGATTGACCAACGTTGCCTGACACTGAACGCGCGAGGAAGTAAACTCATCAGCCGATGAGCCATATTAGGTGGAAGTTGGATATCCATGGATGTATAATGGACTCAAAAAAAAAAAAATAAATCAGGTGGTCTCTTAAAAAAATTTAAATTTTTAATTTATTTATCAAAATTCATGGATATCCAAATTAGATAAGCCTTCCACTGTATCCAATACAGCCCAGCCCAAGCAAAATCCTTCGAGTTCGGAATCGGATGCACCCAGGCCCAAACGTCCAGCCAATCACGGAGCACGGACACGTCTCTCCCTGCGTGTCCCATCTCCACGTCACAATCCTTAGCAGCCCTGTCGACCGCCCCCACCTGCCAGCGACGGGGTTCCCTGCTCCTAACTCCCAAGTCCAGTGTACGACGGGGGTGGGATCTCCATCGTGTTCTCGTGCCTTCCCCGATGGCTCGCGTTGTCCACCGCCGTCTCCTCCTCCTCGCCGCCGCCCTCACCTTCGCCGCGGCCGCTTCTCTCCTCCGCCCAGCTGCCGCAGTGCGCCCGTTTGTTCTGGTTCTCTCCGGTGAGGACTTCCTCAAGGATTCGGCCGCCGCGCACCCGTCCCCCCCTCTGCCGACTCCGCCGACGATGACGGGTGGGACGACTTCGCCGACGATTCGCCGGCCGCCGACCCGCTCCTCTCCCCGTCCTCCTGGGTCCCCCTCCTCGACCCAACCAGCCCCCCCCTCCGGCGATGAGACGGACTCGCCGGCCGACGCGCTCTTCGTCGCGGGCGCCCGCGCGATGCTCTCCGCAGCGTCCGATGGGGACGACGCGGCGTTCGCCACGGCCGCCGCGCAGATCGAGGCCGCGGCAGAGGCGGGGCACCCGGGCGCGCAGTCCGCGCTGGCGTTCCTCACCGGCGCCGGGATGACGCGCCCGGCATCCCGATCGCTCGCGTTCCTGCTGCACAAGTTCGCCGCCGACGCGGGAGATCTCCAGTCAAAGATGGCCCTCGCGTACTCCTACTTCCGCCAGGAGGTGAGGTGCCCAAGACCCTTTGCTTTACTCACTCGTACAATTTGCGTACTCTAATTGGCGGTTGAATGTTTCAGTTTGTGCACAAACATTACACCTTGTTTTTTACCACATCATTGGGGGGTTCTTATTTTTACTACATCATTTTTTTTTTTGCACAAACGTTACACCTTAGAGAATCGAATTCCCTCTTCATCATTGTAGGGTTATATGTAATGGTAGGCCTACAAATTCTTCTCTAGAACTAATGCTTTCCGTGACACAAAGTCATCTTAAGTTCGATGTAATTTAAGAAGCAATAATCGAGCTGATGAAATTTATCAGTACTAACCATGATGTTTTTTTTCTTAGGTACCAGTGAGCAGCCTGCTTTAACCATGTTTACTCTTTTTTATCTTCCATCCAGACATTGAATGTCTGATGCAGTGTTCTCTTGTAAATTATTGTGTTTGTTTTGATGAAACAGAATGAGGGGTAGTATTTTACCTTAAAAATGTTCAGTTTAGCTTCTTGCCCTGGCTTTTAATTCTTTTTGGTTGCTTGCGCGTATGCATATCTGTGGTTATCGCAATTAACTTCATATAAAAAAAGAGGGGTTGCTCAATCTAGTTCAATATAATTTCTTAGCAATCCTCTGGATTTATCATTTTGGGATTGTTTCTACCCTTGTCAATTGCCATACTAGTTATTTCTAGCCTAGTTATTATCATGTAGCTAGTTCTACTCCAGTGCACTCGATTGGTGTTTAAATTGGGCTCAACCTGTCAAATCCTTCATTTTAATTTTCAGATGTATGAAGAAGCTGTTGTACTATACGCTGAACTTGCAGAAGCTGCCCTAACAAGCTCCTTGATATCAAAGGAGCCACCAGTGATTGAACCAATCCGTCTTCACAGTGGGACTGAAGAAAATAAAGAGGCTTTGAGGAAGTCCCGAGGTGAGGGACGATGAAGATTTCCAAATCACAGAGTACCAGGCACAGCGAGGCAATGCTGCTAACATGTACAAACTAGGGCTTCTGTATTACTATGGACTACGTGGTCTCCGTCGTGATTATGGAAAAGCATTTCATTGGTTTTCTAAGGCTGTTGAGAAAGGCGAGACACGAGCATTGGAGCTGCTGGGTGAGATCTATGCTAGAGGTGCTGGAGTGGAAAGGAACTATACCGAAGCATACAAGTGGTTGGCACTTGCTGCAAAGCAGCAACATTACTCAGCTTACAATGGATTGGGTTATCTATATGTTAAAGGCTATGGGGTGGAGAAGAAAAACTTGACAAAAGTAAGTATGTTGTATAAGAACTTCTGATACAATTGCATATCGATAGCTGAACATTAGAAAACTTTAAACGCTGTTGGAACTAAATGTTTCCTGTTTGCACTTCTCTTTAGCATCTACTGTCCTTTCTTAATTGTCATTAAATTTTGAAGGTGATTAACTTTATTTGTATTTTTTGTTAAATATGCTTCTATGCATAACTTATCCATAGAGATGTACTTAAATGAGTGACCTGTTAATAGCATATAGCATATGAGCACTTCGTTCCACAAGAGTACCATTGATCTTGTCGACATGATTTTTCATATTAACATCACAAAGCATAATTGTTATGGAGCAAATCTTGAGTGGTGCTGTTTATTTTCCATGTTTAATGTATGGTATCCAGCTTCCATCATTTTATCCTAGCTGTTTAAGGATAAAAGTATAAAACATAGTGTTACAGAAATATCATGTCCCCAGATTTTCTTGCTAGTATATATATTGTATTTTGGGGTCATATATTTTATAATGTCTTGGAGTTTGAGGTGCCCCCTGTTTTAGGTCTCCATGGAGACACGTTCTTATGAGAAACTTTTCAGTTATGCACTCTTAAAAGGGCAGACCAATTGACAAAGGCTCCCACATGAGTGGGGTTTGGGGAAGGGATAAACCGAGGGAAGCTGGGAAGCTAGTGTTTTGAATCATTCAATACACAAGTATATTTGCACAGGCGATCATATTAGTGTTACCTTTATCTGTTAGTCCTACCAGCACTAATTGTATACCATTCTGCCATGAAATCAACCAAATTTGATACTAACTCGACATGCAAACACCAATTACATGGACATGTGGTCAACCACATACTGAATCTATGGCATAGCATGGCATGCGAAAATGAGTTTTGAAAGTGGAATGGAGAAGCGGGTGAGTCTTATGGATTTTTGAGATAAAGACATAGAACCATTCTTTCAAAAGCAAGAAAGAAATAAACCATATACTTTTTTTTGCTAAAAACTGCAGTAGACCTTGTGTATCATTTCATTATTAAGAAGATAATGGAAATTCACATAATATAATAATATATCTAGTCTAAATGCTTAGGAACTTACCATTCTTTTTTTGTTGTTGCAGGCAAGGGAACTTTTTGAACTGGCAGCCGAGAATAAGGAAGCCGGGGACATTATAACCTTGGTGTGTTGTATCTTAAGGGTATTGGTGTAAAGAGGGATGTAATTAGAGCTTGCAATCTCTTGCTTCATGCAGTTAATGCTGGGCAACCAAAAGCTATTTATCAGGTGGCAAAGCTGTTCCAAAAAGGCATTGGTCTTAAGAGGAATCTCCATATGGTAAAGGACTAAGCTTCTTTTGTTGCATTATTGGTTAAATTAAATTGTGACTGCAAACTAGGATGCCGCATGAACTTTGTGTGATCAGATCATCTTGATCCCCGGTGAAAAGGCTTTAGGTAGAAATTTGGTTCATGAGTTATATAAACATGAGGAATGTGTGCAACGTTGGCTAGTCATGTTTGACATTGATAGGTCTTTTTAGATTTCTTGATTGATCCCCTGAGGGTAGGAATTGTTTGCTTACATTGATTCTGTGTATTAGTGTGTAGAGACAATTTTCTTCCATAAAACATAGGATATATTCATTAGGTACTCTAGAGAAAATATTTGTTAATAAAGCAATCTCAAAGTAAGACACCCCCAAAAATTTAGAAATTGTTATGTAACCATAGGTATATCCGTATACATACATACTTTACTGAGAATAGAAAATCGCATATGTAGCAATATCATCATTAAAAAGCATAAATAGTTGAAGACAAACATAAGTTCTATTTCCGTCCTTCCTCCCAGTGAGGATATTCCAAAGTTTGCAGCACATTGACTCCTCTTAATGACATAAGTTGTTTTCTTCAGAACTGGTATATGTATATGCCTCAAGTGTCTTGTATAAATATTTCAAAATTTACGCCACTTGAAAACTTGACATCTTGACATATGCCTGTAAGCATCATTGCCTGCTTCCTGCCTGAGCAGCAGCCCTCTGCAGCCTATCTTACATGCCACCAAACACAATCCTAATGACATTCTTTTAATAGCAGTCATTAGGTGTCCAGTCGCCTTTTAAAAGCAATCATGAGTGTACGGTACCAAAAAATCTTTTCACAGTACTGTCTCCAGTTTGCAGTTGCCTCTCAAACTCAATCATGGGTTCTTCTTTATTTTCTTATCATGAACATTTGTTTATTTCATATGAACATCACTTTGAAAACTAAGGTCAAATATATAACTCATGTGTCAAATAGGTAAGGGTACAATGGACATTTGACCCCTTCTACCCATTTCTAGAAAAAAACAGGAGAAGCTGTTTTGCCAAACATTTATCCACAGGTTTCAGCTCCACTAAAGAAGCTGCTTCTCTAGAGGAGTTGGAGTCGTTTCAGAAGGAGAGCCATGCCAAACAAGCCGGTAGACATTACGCTAATCGCTTAAATGCCATGTGTTAGGAGTTTTTATCACATGCACACCCAGTGGTCATATGCACACTGACTCCCTTCTTCAGATATGTCGTCTTGGTTGTTTCATCAGGCAGCAATATACCCCTGTTTCTGTTCCTATTTTTGTATCTTGATGGTGGTACATGCCTTTACCTTTAAGATTGCACATGTATTTTTTCATTTAGTATGGTCATTGAATTAGATTTGAAAAAAAAGAAGGCATACTTGCTGAAATGCATATCTCAATGAATAAGACTTGAAGAAATCCTCTAGTATGCCAATTTGATTGATCTTTTTGATAATAATCTGTTAATAATACAAATAGGGAAACACGAACCAACTAAAGCAATTACTTTGGATGCCCCAATCAAGTATATAATCATCTTACTATTTTCTTGTTTCAGGCAACAATGCTGTACAAGTCTGTTGCTGAGAGGGGACCCTGGAGTTCATTGTCCAGATGGGCTCTGGAGTCTTATTTGAAAGGCGATGTTGGCAAAGCATTGCTGTTGTATTCCAGAATGGCAGATCTTGGATATGAGGTTGCACAGAGCAATGCTGCCTGGATTCTGGATAGGTATGGTGATCAAAGTATTTGCATGGGAGAATCTAGTTATTGCACAGATATGGAAAGACATCTTCGTGCACATGCTTTGTGGTGGCAAGCATCTGAGCAGGGTAATGAGCATGCTGCTTTTTGTTGATTGGCGATGCCTACTACTATGGTCGGGTATGTACTACAGTCATCTGACTTTCTAAAATACATAAAGTTGGTTAGGTCCGCTTCTGCTAGAATATTGAATCTGTATACACTCCTTTTGGACTGTAGTTTTTTGCTCAGTATCTTCAGCGGGTTCACATATGTTTTTTAAGTATTTGGGGCTCTAGTTTTTTGGAAGCACTATTAGTGTACCTGTTAGCATGACCATTGTATTTGACTAATTTTACAATCATTTAGAATACGGTTAACAATATATTTATTCGAAATTACGAGTTTCAGGAAATTATTTGAATATATGTTGCAGTTACTGATGACTGATGTCATCAATATAAACACTTTTTGGCAACTTATGTATTTGAACAAACCAAATGTCATGTTTTCTTAGGCAGATTTCAGAAGCAAATTATTTAGATAAGAAAGTGAAATATCTCCATGTGGTATTACTTGGAGAATCTGCAATTTCTGAGAAACTGGCAATATGGCATCACTTACCTGTATTTTCTTTGTTACAGGGCGTAGCAAGGGACTATGAACGTGCAGCAGAGGCATATATGCATGCTCGGTCACAGTCTAATGCTCAGGCTATTTTTAATCTTGGGTACATGCATGAGCATGGTCATGGACTTCCCTTGATTTGCATTTGGCAAAAAGATATTATGATCAAGCCGTTGAGGTGGATTCAGCTGCTAAGCTCCCTGTCATGCTTGCACTAACAAGTTTGTGGCTAAGGAAGAACTATGCAGACAGTTTTTTGGTAAGACATTACTTACAAGTTATATGCTACTGTGACTTTCACATGAGATACCCTTTTCAGTGCCTTATGTCTTCACTTGAAACATGTATAATTATTAATAATAGTTTGTGCCAAAACTCTTTCCTGTACCAATTCACAATGGGTTGCTGCTATTAGTTATCGCAGTTCCCAGAAACTTATATCAAATGTGTTCAATGAACTTTAGTCTCCAGTCCATTAAATGATATGTTGGCAAAGCCTTCTAAGTTATTCCTATATTTGAAGTTGTCAAGTGCCATGATTATGAAAAAAAAAGGTTTAAAACAGTTAATCTAAAGTTACTTCGAACTGGGACTAACTTGCTGAACATACTGATATAAGTATTACCTTGGACTGGACTTGCAAAAACAATAACCATACCACGAATTTCCTGTCCTTGACACATGCATACTTGAATATTGTCATTTTGTTGCCCATATTTTGGCACTTTATTCTGATTTTATGCTCTTTAGCCTTTATTATTCAGTTTCCAGTACTTCAAAGTTACTCCCTCTGTTCCAAATTATAAGTCGCTGTACATTAATTTTTGCTATGTATCAAGACAAGTGGCTTATAATTTGGAATGGAGGGAATATTCAAGAATTCGGTAACCCTTATGTCTCTGGCATAATCCAAGGGGATTCAACCTTCTGAGACAAGCAATAGTGGTGATGCCTTGGCAGTGATAAGATAACTTTAATAGTCCTCGGTTGATGAACTTTGATGGATTTGTGGAAATAAAAGAGAAACAAATAACCCCTTGTGTAATGAAGTTGGAGACCTGTGGATTGTAAGGTGTCTTGTGCAGACTGGAAGAACTTTGATCCCAGATTTGAAACAGTCAAAATGTGAGCCTGATTCCAAAGCTATGACGCAGCACAAATATATTAATTTGGAATTTTGGTGAAAGTTTTTGCACTATGATTCTAAAGCAACTCAAGAAAGTTTTGGGCAAATTTTGAAGCGGTGCAAGCCACCTAGACTAATTTTTCAGTTCAGGGTTTTGATTATTTTTCCTCTAATTAACTTTGTAGCTCTAAGGTTTGGGTCAACTCTATTCTTCTATAGTACAATGCAAGAATTTTTCCCCTTCAATTTTTCTTTGGAAAATAAAGTGACCCAACAAGCCCCAATTCATGAGCTGCTTTTTGTTTCAAGTATGGTGTGCCACATGTTGCCTTGTTTAGGTTACGCTGCATGAACAAAGGTGATGTTGAGCCTGGGTCCTGTTGCATGTTGATGTGCTTTATAGTTTTAGTCAATTCATCCCAAGTGCTTGCATGTATTCGTTCTTGTTACCATATTGGCAATTGTTTTGATTCTTGCAATGCTCAGCAAAAAAGTTTCAAATTTCAGGTCCATTTTATCGATTCACTTCCAGAAATATACCCTGTTGTTAAGGAATGGGTGGAAGATGTGCTCATGGATGAAGGGAATGCAACAATTTTGACTCTGTTTGCTTGCCTTGTAACTGTCCTCTACTTGCGAGAGCGTCAAAGGCGTCAAGTGGCAGCAGCCAACCCTCAACAACCTGATGATGTGGCCATGTAAATGTCAGTTTTCATGACATGCGCAGCCCTGTTGCTTGAGGTACACAAAACTATTCTTCCCAATCAACTTTTTATGAATGTCATACAAAATAAACAGTGCTCATGTTGAAGTTGTGGATCATATTATGGTGTTCTTCCAGGGAATTGGAGATGTAAAATGATAGCTCCTTGACATGACTCATGTACACTAAATTGAGTAGGGACATGAAAGCCGCTGGAAACTCAGCCAATGTTTGCTGCCTGGTGAATATTCACCTCTCCAAGACTTATGAGCAATGCTTGTAAAGGACCACAATTCTTGGAAACTGGCTGCTTAGAAATGTTTACAGATGTTCAAAAGTAACTTTTTCCCCCTTGTGCATTTGTTGCATGGCCATCGGATTTCGACAAGCACACACGGAGAATATATCTGGAAGAGGCAACTTTGCATTTGATAGTTTAGGGAACGGATGACTTTCCATCAGCATTGAAACACACTGTATAGTTTTCGTTGGATGTGTTAATTGAAAAGGCGCGGTTCATATTGGGAGAAGCAAGTTTGCATAGCAAGTTTGCATTAGTGTCCACCAGCGTTGCACACTGTTTTCAATATTGGAAGAGGCCTCTAAACTTTGGAGCACTTTAGCTTACTTTTTGATGCCTAAAAATTTTAAGGTGGGCTAAATTTTTAGAACTTTAGACAACATGTTTGGAGGTATAGCTCTAAAGTTTAGAGGGAAACGTTAGTTCTAACGAGGTGTGACGAAAAGGTAGAATGAATGAAACAACAACGGCTGCAATACATTGGAGTTAAGAATTGAAATATTACTCCTCCATTTTAAATTATAAATAGCTTTGGCTCTTATATATATATATATATATATATAGCTTTTGTTCTGCACTAAATACATATTGTATCTATATATACATAGTAAAAGCCAAAATGACATAATTTGAAACAAAGAACATATAATTTGGAGTGGAGAGAGTATTCACTGAATAAGAACATTTTTACCTAGCATGCTCAGGGTCTGTTTGATTCTCTCCTTGGTGGAGCTGCCACGTCTGGTTTCTGTCGCCTAGGATTAGGATCACATGCCTGATAGACAGCTATCTGGGAGGCTGCAAAACAAATCGACCCTAATTCTGTGTTAGAAAACATGTTAATTGGTGTGGAGTAATCGACGGAACCAAATAGATCCTAATTAGTATCTGTTAGGAACATGTTCCATGGTGTGGCGTCGTTGGACGACCGTTGAGACTGACCTACTTTCTCCGTCAAAAGAAAATTTGCTTCTCTTTTTTTTTAAAAAAAAAACATTCAATTTTTACTTTGATTAATTCTATAAAATTGTTAATATTAATGTTTATGTTAATAATCCTCATAGTCAGGGCATGTGGAGTTGCATTTCTGTTTGTAAAGTGGTTGAAAATGCTGAGCGTATTTCCTGTTTCAACGTTGTTGCGAACAGCCTACAGGGCTACGAGACTTTTGGGATACATGATTTGCTTTTGAGCAATGTGAATTATAACTCAAACCTTTTCTTCTTTTGGTGTTTAGAGATTTTATTAGTAATAGGGTTATTAACTTGATTCAGCTAATTTGCTGAGTGCCAGCGGTAAACCTAAAAAACACTCACCAAAGGCTTTGCGGAGTGCCACCCACGAGATACCTCACTCGGCAAAAATTCTGATGACAAAGAGTTTTTTGTTGTTGCCAAGCGTCTTTTGTCGGGCATTAAGCCTTTGCCGAGTAGTGTTGAGTGCTGAAACCCTTTACCGTAAACAGTAAATAGAATTATCTATAGATACATAGCATCCAGCCATCCACCACAATAGCTTTGCATTTAAGAAAATTTAGAAAATTGGGTCACCATCCAAACAAGATGGGGTTTACATATTTATCCCAGACCCACATTTCATAAACACACAGATGGACTCATTTGTCATGCACACACGAGTGAATCTCCAAGGGTGACCCAAGTTTGCAATTTTTTCGCACTGGACACTGGCGCAACTTGAGCGCCACGCTGGCAGCTTAGGCTCACCTCGGTGACTTGGCGGGCGCGCTACCGCTACGCCGTACCGGGCCTTAAAGAGGGTGGACGGCGTGGCGGTGGCAGTCGGCTACAAAGCACCGCACCCGCGGCGCGCCGCCTAGGTTCCGCTTCCGCTTCATCCATCATCCAGCCAAAGTGCAAGAGCTCGCGGGGGGAGGGGAAGAGGGAGAAGAAGGTAGCAGGGACGAAAGACCCCGGCTGCGTGAGATCAGGGTGGACGAGGAGATGATGCAGGTATTCCTGAAGACGGTGACGGGGAGGACCGTCATCCTCGAGGTCGAGAGCAGCGACACCATCGCCACCGTCAAGGCGAAGATCCAAGACAAGGAAGGTATTATTAGCACGTCGTGATCGATCGGGACCGCCGTTCTTCATCCCTACCTCGCGTTCATTCTGATCCCCATGTTTAATTTGCTTTGCTTTGATTTCTAGTGGGGGTTCCTTGTTGTTTGAGTTTTGCTCGTTCGATGTTCATGTTGTAGGTATCGCCGTGGAGGAGCAGCGCCTCATCTTCGCAGGAACGCAACTGGAGGACGGCCGCACCCTGGTCGATTACGACATCCATAAGGAGTCCACGCTTCACCTGAAGCTTGGCCTCCTCGGCGGCGCCTACGTCGCCTATTGGATCTCACCAAATCTCCGAGCCCTCGCGTACAAGTACAACGTCAACAAGATGATATGCCGCAAGTAAGCACATAGTCACATGTTAGCTAGACACATGGATGTATTTGCCTGATCTTTGCGCAACTTAATTGTTTGGATGCAATAATCGATCTGGAGTGCCTTTTGGATCCGTTTAACAGATAGTTTCGCGTCAGGTTTCTGTGTCTTCATCTTGGCTAGTTAGTTGCATGGGATTGAGGATCATTGGATTCCCAAAATGACATTGAATTGGTTGGAACTTGAACCTGCAGAATCACCTTATGAACGAACAAAACTTTATTTCTGTTTGAGGCTTTGAGATGTCAATTTCACTGTCAGTACTTTGCTACAACTGCAGAGATTATTACTTTCGTTAGTCAGTTACAGGTACCTTTGTACGGCATTCGAAATAGTACCATTTCTAAGGGTATTTAATTTGTTCACATCACACCTATAGGACAATAGAATTTGTTATTCAATAAGACATGCTAGTTGGTATTGTGGAACAAACACCCAAACCACATTTCTCTGTTGAAGTGTTGATCTGCAACTTCAGTCCTTCCTATTCTGCTTTATGTCTCTTGGATTCATTACAATGCAGATGAGAGAGTTTATCTTTATTTGATTTTTGTCTTTCAGGTGCTATGCTCGCCTGCCTCTTGGGGCCAAGAACTGCCGCAAAAAGAAGTGCGGCCACAGCAACCAGGTGAACCTTATTTATCCCATCAGAATTTTAGACATTGCTGAAGTATGATTTGAGGTTATTCTTTCGAAGTTGCTGTTAGTTGTTGTCACTGTGCTCGATCGAGCATCTAGGGTGCTCAAGCTCGCACCAAACATTTTATAGTTCGATGTTTTTAAATACTTTTTGTCTGCTTTGTATTTAAATTCATGGTGTGTGCCGAGTTCAATGTCTCAACAGTTTCAGATTTGGTTCCATATTGCATATTGTTATATGTTGCACGTGTTTCAGATTCATTGTGTCCTGTACTGTGCGCTATTCTCAAAGAATTGTCTGTAACGTTTTATGTATGTTAGAATTTCCATCTAGTGCTAGTTGATGGTGTTAATTTATAGCATCATTATAATTTCAACGATCAGTGTCCTCCTTTTCTGGTCTGATGTATCTTGTACAATTTGTTCTTTTCAGCTAAGGCTAAAGAAATGCAGGGACCGGCGCAGGTTTCCATGAGTCAACTTACTAAGTTTTGCCGAGGTGTAAAGTTCCTTCATTCCGGATACTGAAGGTGGACTACGCTTTTTGAATTGTGGATACTGAAGATGGACTACGCTTTTGAATTGTGGATACTGAAGATGGACTACGCTTTTGAACTGTAGGGCTATGTCGATAGCATGGTTAAGAAATGCTGCTAGTTAACACGCTGTAGTTCAATACTTCCCGGCTATGTATGCTGCCACATGCCTACATTTTCTATCTCTAAAAATTGTTGCTGAATGTTAAATTCTAGCTACTCCGTTAAAGTAGTGGGTGCCTCCTCAGTTCATTGATGCTCGTCGGGATGTTCTCTACAAACTGGCATGTTGTCCATCTTGTATGGTCCATCATGATATATTTCCACATGCAATTTAGACTGTTCAGTGACCCAGACGTAAAACAAGAGCTGACAGGAACAGGACGCACAGGATTAATTAAGGTACTGAAATAACTGTTGATGAACAAGTATCTTCAGAGAGAAGCAGAAAACTGAAAGGCGCGATTGCCACCCACTGGCCTGATATCTACCGGTTGTCGCAGTGGCAAAGGGGAAAAAGGGAGGGGATTTGGGTTGGATTTCTAAAGGCCCAAGACAGGTGTCTAAAGGTTTTATTATTTTGTGAACTAGTTTTCAAACCTCTTTGAATTTATAACACCTTTCAAACTGTAAATTGATTATTTTGTGAACTAGTACTCTCGACATTTACTAGGCCCAAATTCAGAGCACGGTTTTGTAAGGGAAGTGTTCAGCAAATAGTAGTTTGAGATAAATTGAATATTTTGAATTTTCCTCCTGTACCCACTTCTATGAACGCAGAAAAGACTATTTCCACTGTATTTATTAGAGAGTAGTATTATCTTTTCCTTGCAATACATCTTTGAGAAATTCAATATTATTAGCTGTTCAAAAAAATTTATTGATGTGCTTTACTGCAACAATTTTCGTTTGGATTCTAGTGTATGGAGTGGATCTGCACCCCGTATATTCTAACTGCCTCAAAATCCGAGGAAGCAAGAAAGCAAATCTATGAGCTTAACGTTACACAAGACGACTGTAGAAGAGAGACGATATGCGAGAGACGATATGCTGCTTGCACCGACTGACGGCACCGATGTGTTGGAGCCGCCTGAATTTGTGGACACGCAGCGGCAGTAAACCCTGTCAATCTGGCAATGGAGCAAGGCAGCACGTTGTTGTATCATTTTGGGTGCAAGAGGAAAAGCCTGCGTTGGGGGTTATTATGGAAAACTAATAGAGGAAGAACGAGGGGAAGATACAGACCTGACAAACGTGGGTTAACCCATCAAGCAAGTATATAAATGTGTAACTTTGTATTATGTGTGGGAAAAATAGTCACAATGGTAATGTTACAGAGGGGGGAGAACTGCTACAAACTTGTCTGGGTGACAATGCCGTTAGCCCCCAGGGCCTTTTCTTGACTACCTTGAAGAAGAACAGCTCTTTTAGGGTTGGAAAGCAGGAGTTGTTGCATGTCTTTCGGCAGGACATTGAACGCTACTTGGAGGTCTACCTTCAATTTTTGGCATGCTCCTATTGAATCAGCACTTACTTTTCCAGGGTTCTGGAGGACAAAGAAGACACTAACATTAGGAACTTCGCTTGATAAAAGTCTACAAAATATAGGTCAAATGGCAGAATAGGGATGTTGAGCATATTAATGGCACAAGATATTCCTTTGCCTTCAAATTCTCTAAATGATATAAACCATTAAGAATCATGCTTGGTCCAACAACCTTAGTTGCCGGATGTAACCAGTTTTCTAGATACAATGCTTTTACTAGGTATCAAGACAGCATATATCTAGGTTCATAGCAAAAGCTATTAATGTAGAAAAACCAAATTGTCTTATATATCCAAGAAGGTGAAAGGCTGAAGCTATAAACCATCAATGTGAAGTCAGAAAATTAAGAAACTTTGGATCAGAGAACATATATTCGGAATTTGCTAGTCCAGAAATATCTGTGTACAGATTTCAGCTTTTAGCCTATCAACCATTATCCATCCAAGGAATAAGAAACATCATTTTGGTATACCAATGAAGGCAGCTATAAGTTTTTTGAAAATACAGTATTCCTCTATTAGCATTCAACATAGAATAATAGAAAACAAAACCAATGATTAATATAGTCCTGTGCTCATGTACAGTAGAATAGTCATTCAACTTTTTTTTTTTTTTTTTGACAAGAAATAGTCATTCAAACATTAACCCAACATGGTGGTCATCAAACAAAGTGGCAGTTAACATTGCTCTTATTAGCTCCCAACTGGTAAAGTAGTAATTCTTCTAAAACCTAGTAATAGATATTCAAGCTATATGAACTATTGTGGAAAACTAGATTTCTTAAGGTGTGGCAGTCAGAAAACAAAGGGGTCCTTTAATACAGTACCAATCTTCATAAAAATTCCTGCCAATTTTTTTTTTAAGTAAAGAAGAATCTCTATAGTCAAACTAACAAAAAGATGGCAGACTAGCATCAAATATGCTTACGCTCTTGGTGCACGATGGTAGCTTGAAATATACATTTTATTGGCACTAAGAAAACAAGCTATTCTTGTGGCAGCTAGCGAAAGCAATTATAGTATATTAGTATTTACTTTTCTTTACAAAAAGTTAAGGCGAACTGCTAGTGACACTAATCTACTTGTTATAAGAACTTCACTCATGCTAATGTTGATATATGCAACATGGATAAATGATGCTGAATCTTTTCCTAAAGGGATCTAACTTTCTGAGTACTGGAACATTTGATCCCTAAGCAAGATCATTCTCAATTAATTACCAGTACATATTATTCAATAGTTTTAATTCCAAGAGTCCACAGATAATTCCCAGATGCCCCTTATCCCACCTCTTAGTACTTGAGTCTAACTCTAACTTAAGCAGTCTCAACAAAAGAAAGTCTAAGTCAGACAGTTAAGTATTATTTATGTTTCATGTTAGGATATGTTGTATTCTGAGCTATTCTTGTCATCATATTTGTTAGAAAATAGAACTTGTTCGGGTGAACAAACTTAAATTTGCACACCTAACTTGCTGAAAAATGCCTTAATAATGTCATGTTAAGAAATTGCAAAACTTAGTAGGTCTGATTATTTAAGGAAAGATGTGACTAAAGAAGTTACCTCCATCTCTCTGAGAAGATAACGCTCAACAGCGTTAAAAGAATCAATCCTCTCTAATTCGGACATGTTTGACATTAGCTTTTCAATGTCAACATTCATGCGAGCCTGCCTCCAGAGCCTCTGCTGTTCTTGCTCTGCAGCAGCACGTCTTTGCCGGAACCAAGGCATGAAATTGGGGCCTTCGAGGTATCTCCTGTTAAATATGAGAAACAGAGGGCATGCTTCATTATTATGCCAGAGCAGCCAGACTTGCCAGTAATTCAAAGAAGACCCCTAACAAATTTCTCCATAAATAAAAACAATTTTAGCGTACCTGTAAAGGTCCAACCAATTGGACCTCATCCTTTTGGACAAAAATTTCCCTGGACCTCTAGCGGCCAAACCATTGACAAACTCATCTGCATGAAATGGTGGTAGCAATGGTGGGTCAACAAAAGGTGAACTCCCTTCTGATGGTGTTGTGGTTCTCAGATAGGGACCAAAAGGCGCAAGAAAGTTGGTTGTCAGCTCCAAGAAGTGCCGCCGCAATATCTCATTGTTGACTACTGACATGGACTCCTCAATCCTTGGTGACACACCAGCGTCAATGAGCCTATTTAGAACAGAAGTATCGGGCTTTGTGGTTGGTGAATATGTGCTCCATAATGCTTCTTTGTGCTCTGTCATGAGAGAAAGAGGGCCTTCTCTTCTCAATTTGATGGAATTCAATAGGCTAGTTGGAGAGAACTTATTGATTGCAAGTTTCTCAAGCTTGAGCTTCCCGGGCGTCCCATTCATTCCATTCCCTGGCGATTGTCCACCCACTGGTAGCACCCTTGTTGAATTTGGATTTGGGCTTCCCACAGATACAACATTGGGAATGCTCTTAAGACTCTTCAAGAAAAACAAGTTGGTCACTCCAAGCACCATGGGTGGGAACACCTCACCTTCTGCAAGCGCATTCAGGCGAGCAAAATCCGGATCATGGATGGTGAAGTACGGCCTGAAGTCTACACTGTACAAAAGCGGAGCAACAAGGCTAACAAGCCCAGCCACAGCCTCCGAGCACTGAGCTGGGGACGGCGCAACAACCAGGACGGGCTCGCCAACCACCATGAGCTCCCAGAGCGTCCATAGGTGGAGGAGTAAGCCGCGGAACGCGGCAAACAGGTCGGCATCATGGAAGAGTCCGTACGGCACCGACGGGTTGGCGGGCAGCAGCGCAGGCGGCGGACCAGGGTCGTCAGCCGCAGGCGGGAGGTGCACGCGCAGCGCGGCACTGCCATTGGAAGCTCCATCGGGCGCCCTGGCGCGGGCGCGGGCCACGCGGCGACGTGCGACGCCACCATGGCGAGCGCGGAGGGGCCGACGTCGAAGCAGAGCGGGCCGAGGATCTGCAGCAGGAGGCGGAAGAGCGACGAGTAGGGGGCGTGGGAGAGGATGACTACGGACTTCTGCTCGCCGCCGCGGGGAGGCGCTCGTCCTGGCGCTGGCGGTTGAAGACGAAGCCGTAGAGGAAAGCGCGGCGCGGGGAGGACGGGTCCGGGACGCGGAAGGAGAAGAGCGAGTCGTGGACGGAGGAGCGGTGGCGCGGGAGGTGGTGGGACATGGAGTCCGGGAAGGAGGAGAAGGCGACGAGGCGGTCGAGGCCGCCGCCGGGCGCCGTGAGCGCGTCGGGCGGGTAGCAGGCCTCCACCAGCTGCCCGCGCTCCAGGTCGAACCGGATGACGCAGAAGGCCCGCACCCACCGCGACAACGCCGCGGGATCGGCGGCCGCCGCGGCGTCCTCGTCCGCCCCGCCCCGCAGCGAGACGGACGGGATCCGGTTCATCCCGCGCGGGCGGGGAGAAAAAGATTGGGGATTTGGCGGAGAGCCGCTGCCCCGGCAGAATTGGAGTTGTGGATTGGGGTTGGACTCAGGGGCGGACGCCGCGGCGGGCGTCAGCGCGGAGGCGCAGGCGGAGGCGCGGGAGGGGGGTAAAAGGGAGGGAGGCTCCGGCCGGATCGGGCGGTCGTGTCGTGTGATGTCGGCCGGGAGGGCGGGCGGGCGGGTGTTTTCTCGGTGGTGGGCGCGGGCGCTGGCTGGCTGGTGGTGCGTGCCCGTGCCCGCAGCCTGCCTGGTGGGTGGGACTGGTGGGTGGGGGCGTCACAGCGGAGCGCGGCTGGAGCAGCGTGTTTGCCAGATGGGTCCACTACTCCACTGGTGTTCATAGTTTAGCATCATGATCATGTGAGGCTGACGGGGTGACTGAGAATTTGGGGGCGGAGGGATTGGGTTGGGGCTTTGGAATTCTCTGATGTACATAAGATTATGCCATGTATTTGAAGGATTTTGTTTTTTGATAATTGTGCCTCCTATAATCCATGACTTAGTGCTTGGCCCCTCTCATAGTTATTTCCTGGCTCCGCCCCTATTTGTGATGCATTGTGTTGTTTTAAGCTTTGCTAGATTATTACTCGCGGGCCCTGTGAAGGGTGACAAGGCGAGAGCGAAAGTACGCCGAGATGGAAATGACGAAGTGGTTCAACGGGTTGCTGGTTTCAATAATCATCCTTTACAATGACCCATTAAGTTAGTTATAGATGCTTTTAGGTTATATATATGAGGCTAAACTGTCTTTGCACCTACTCAAGATTGAAGGATATATTCTACCAAATCTGGGGTTGTTCGGTCTATCGAGCTCCACCACCCTCAGTCAGCAACTAGGCACCCTGACACAAGAAGGGGGTGTGTAGGCCAAGCCACCTTCTCAGTCTCCATGAACGACACATTCTCAATGGGGCTTTCTTGTTTTGCTCAGGACGCTCTACCTCCTTTCACATTCCAAGTGTAGTCACGACAAAACCTATATATCACCTATAGACAAATGACACCCACATAAGATGGTGAAATGAAAATTATTAATGTTATTGAGTGGAGTCACTGACCATGCCTATGTTATTTGATCCAACCTCCTAGTGCTCTCACCATTTGGCTCCCGGGAGGTTTGTACAAACTTTGGTGAAAGTTGAATTGATTGAGCGATGGAAGAGAAGAGACCGAAGAAGGGGTGACGAGAAAAGTCGCTAACTAAGTGCGAGCCCGGGGAGAAGGGCTGGCCATCCGCGCCACTAAAACCCCGGACATGACCTATAGAGGGTGGCCTTCTCCCCGAGGCGCCAACATCCATATCTCGGAGGATCTAAAATAGATGAAAGAAAATAGGAATAAGTCGGTTTAGGAATTGAAGATTGGGTGGGATTTAGTGAGTCCAAATTACAAGTACTTTTCTTCATTTAGTTTACTTGAGATGCAAGTCTAATAGTTTATTCATGACTATAAAATATATATGGGCATTGTAACTATTCCAATCTAAGAACAAATAGCTTAGTCTTTCCTCTATCTCCTCCCTCTACCTGCCCAGCCGCACCAACCGGACCTCGGGAAAGGATCTTGATACAATGTCTCGATGGTGGCCAACACAGGTTCGGGGGAGCAATTTTGCGTGTCATGCTCGTTTGCTAAGATGCTTGGCTTTCACGCGGGTGAGATGAGGATGACAACAAGGAGGTGGTCGATTTTTTCAGGGCAACTTTCAGTGTTGGTTGTGTGTGTGTTTGTGTTTCAAGGGTGAGGTCACTATTTTAGTATTTGTTCCAGCAACAAGCGATAATATGCCGCCCAAGGCCGTCCGTGGATATAATATATATACCAGCCATATATAAGAATATTCACCTTAGGGGCGTGGGCGCCTTCCACATTGTTTTATTATGTATCCGGCCATAGGAGTCCTCCCGAGGAAGAACATAATGTAGGCCGAGTAAGTATATAATATGTTTAGAAACAAAGCAAGGGTAATCTATAACAGTTAAAGTATCATATAGTTTAGAATGGATGAGTAGCAATAAACTACCACCTTTCTTGTACAACTCTTATAAACTTACATATATTTTCTTAGGAGCTTTTTTTCATATATTTTCTTAGGAGCTTTTTTTTAGATAATGGATGAGAAAAACATCCGGCCTCTAAGAAAGAAAGCAAGTCTCAGAACGGATAAAGAGAACTAAAACAAATGATAGATGTGCTTCCACCCTCTATTCTCATAGGAGATGAACTACATTTTTGCGCTGCACAATGTGAAGCTATAGTGATAAGAATAAAATACTAATAAATAAAGGCAGCACATGATCTTCTTTTCATTTGCATTTGAGTGCATAGCTGGACTTAAGAGCGTCCGCAGTGCTGGTTCTTTACTCGGTTCTATACTCTATCGACCCGGGTGCTTCCACTGTGAGCATCGGTCCTAAAGAAAAAAACAGAGGACCGGGTCCTTTGCATGGGAGCGAGTACCATGGAATAAAAAAGTGTTCTCCTCTCCGGCCTTTGTCTATCTCCCCACGTAGGTTGCACAACATCTACCACCGCATGCCTTCCCTACTTGGGTTGATTTTTTTATTTTGGTGGGCTCCTCTATCAAACCGAGACTCGGTTCTTCCCACTGTGGGGTCGATAGCAAGACCCATCATGTCACCTGTGGAGCCCATTAACGAACCGACGTTGGTGCGCCACACTGCTGGTGCCCTAATAAAGCTCCGACCCTCCCAGCTGGCAGCTGCAATGTTGTCTGGTTCGTGACAAAACAACCCCGGAGATAACACACAAGTCCCTTTTGAATCTCATTTGATCGATCTATGTTCGCATTCAGCAGATCCTTGATCTCCAATTCTCCATCCTGCAACACCACCCGTCTTTTTTCCTCGACTGCCGCTTTCGGAGACGAAGCGATGCCATACGGCCCATACCCCGCTTGGCTCCATAGTCCACACCAGTAGCTCTCAAAGCTGGGCTAAAGAAACCCGGAAACGATGGCCGGTGGGGCGGCGCCGCGGCGGCCTCGGTGGCGCGCGGACGCCCCGAAGTGGGAGGCGCGGCCGTTACGAACGCAAGGATTAGAAAACCACGCGTTGGGAGCCTGGGGAGTCTGGTCTGGTACGTACTGGGAGTGGGAGCCGATGCCGAAAGCGGTGTCGGGTCGGTGGCCGGTGGGGGCGACGCGCCGCGGCCGCGCAATCAACTCCCACCACATTCCAGCGCTGCCTCCCCTGTCCTCTCGGCTGGTCCACCTCTCACGGCCGCACCCGGCGCCCGTTTCGCCACCAACGGACGGACGGCACTGCCGTACTACAAAAATGCAACGGATCAGAATCATTCGTTCCAGCTCTTGTACGTCCTTCCGTTGTTGGTGCTCCGTCCGTGCCTTTCAATTCCCCCATCAAACCGTCCTGCTACCGGTGCTCCTGTTTGCTGCCCCAAATAGGGATCGGTGTAGTGCTCACGTTAGCTTGCTGATTGCAGGAATGAGGAATGGTAACTGTTGTCTTGCTGCTGAAAACACATGTTACTATGCCAAATTGGCACGTACTTACGTACGAGTGGTGCTGGTGGTCGTACTGCAGATGCAGCACGTGAGAGGCATTGAGGAGTGTGTGCGGAACGGAACCGTATGGCAAAGGATGGATGTGGAAATTTGGATCCGGTCCCAACCCCATACAACTGCATTCATTTTTAGCCTAGCTGGTGCCTGAAACGGCCGGCCGGCCCTCCGTCCTTCTGCCATAATGCTTGCTTCTTCGGTTTTTCTTTTCAGCCTACTACTAGAGGATATTTTGATTCGTTTCCCCTGTATATGAAACGGACACAACTTAAATAATAACAAGTCACGTACTAATCATAATGTGAGCCTCCAGGTTCCAGCTGCCTCTTCTGTCGTTTTTTCTCCCTATCACAATGCAAAATACAGCAAGCACGTCTGTCTGCATACGAGTGTACCACTACGAAACGAGCATCGGATTCTATTGCCGATGCCGAAATGTAAAAGCCAAAACTCTCTTCTGTGATGCAGAGGAAAGCAACTCGTTTCCTGTCGATGATGTTGTCCTGTCAAATCGGTTATGCTTTCTTTTTAACTTCCTTTTATTATTATCATTTCCCTTTTATTCTTGTTTAGCAATTGAGCTATAAATAAAGCATATCCAAGTTTTTGCCATAAATAGAACTTTTACTTAAAAAAAAATTTCCAATGAAAATCAAATCTGCATAATTCTATTTTAACTCTCGATGAGAGAAAAAAAAAATTATATGTATACCCTTCCATTTCTATCCGATACGGACGGATGCAAGGGGAACAAAACCAAGTGCTGCAACTCCAACAGTGGTGGGAGTTGATATAATTATATTTTTTAGTGCGTCATATTTGAGGGAGGACGATCCTTCTTTTGCCAACGTTGTCATCATTAGGTGGACAACGCAAGTGGTTCAAATTCAAAAACCACTATGGATGGAATGTATTTTTTAGACAAGACATATATTTTGATAAAAATTTGAGAATGACTACATATTAGAAATGAAAAATTGTTGGAGCACACTTGGTTTTGTGTCCTCTAAAAACACTTGGGTCTGTGCCATTGAAAGGCCAGAAATTTTCCATCTTCTAAAATGCGAAATTAAGATAAATCTACGGTACGTTCTCTGTATCCGTTTTTAATCACTTGATGACAGTTGACATGCACGTTTGATTTTTGAGACGTAACCGCCAGGCCCAGCCTTTACCCTCGAGAGGCCGAGAAGACCAATCCGCCGGACTGCCCGGTCGTGCGTGCTCACCACTCAGCGCACGGTGGCCTCGTCACCTCGGCGGCTCGGCTCGGCCGGTGCACCATTTCCACTGACCCACCGCCCACCGGCCGCATCCAACAGGAAAATCGCTTGCTAGGCCGGCCTGCATTCCGATTCCGACCTGAAAATTCAAGCCTTTTTTTTTCTTTCGTTCATGGGGTCCAATGGCCCGACCTTTCTCCCTCCAAAGGTGAACAAGTCGGGAGCCAAGAAGCTTCAAAACAACTCATCCATCATCCTGCCAACCCGGCACCGCCAACCCTCTCCCCCTGCCATCGCATTCCACTCTGCCTTTGCAGGTGCAGGTGGCCACTCGCAGCAAGCATTCCACAAACTTTCCTCCGGTCCCGTTCGATCGGCGGCGATCGAGCAAGGTCGATCGCGCTTGTCCATGCCGGCGCCGCGGCCGTAGTAAGGGTGGGCGATCGAGCGAGCAAGAGAAAGAAAGAGAGCTAGCGCGGGAGCAGAGCAGCCATGGCGGCGTCGGCGGGTAAGCTGGCGGCGGTGCTCCACCGGAGGACGCGCAGGGTGACGTCCGCGCTGGCGTACGCGGCCCTGGAGTGGGTCCTCATCGCGCTGCTCCTCATCAACGGCCTGCTCGCCTACGCCATCGCCAGGTTCGCCGACTACTTCGGCCTTGGCCCGCCGTGCCTCCTCTGCTCCCGCGTCGACCGTCTCTTCTTCCCGGCGGCGGAAGAAGAAGAAGGCGGAGGCGCCGTGCGGTGGCTAAGGGACGCGCTCTGCGCCGACCACGCCGCGGAGATCTCCGCGCTCGGGTACTGCCTCCGCCACCGTCGGCTCGCGGAGGCCGGAGACATGTGCGACGGCTGCAGGTCGGAGTGGAAGGAGAAGACAAGCGGTGATGATGATGCAGGTGCGTGGTGTGCCTGCTGCAAAGCTGCCGTCGTACGGACTTCTCTGCTCGAGGTGGGAGAGACCAGGGATGCACATGTCTTGGAGAAGGCGACCGAGGAAGTTGAAGACGATGACCAGGGCTATGTTCTGCTGGCTCAAGATGATCACGAAGAGGACGACGAGGAGCCGGATGAGGTCGATTACCAAGAACAAGAACAGCAGAGCGAGGTGGAAGGCCAGCAGCAAGAAGACGAGGTGATGGCTGCCGTTCAGGATGAATCCTTGGAATTCATGGATCAGGTCGAAGACATCGCCGAGATCAGGGACGACCGGTTGGTGTCGGTGGTGGCGCTTGATGAGATGACCGTCGGCGATGATTCCGGTCTTCATCGGGATGTTGAAGAGGAGGGCGGAATGAGTCGTGTACAAGAAGATGAGCAGGATTCGAGGGATGTGGGTATCGGAGTGGTTCTGGAGGAGAAGAGGATGTTGGATTCCTCGGTTGCGACGCCGGCTGATGTGATCGAGGACTCTGTCATGCCCATCAACCCCGTACCTTGTCCAGGGACTTTAACAGATTCATCTCATTCAGATTATAACTCCATTTCACAAGATGATGGAGATGTTCCTGAAGATGCTGCTGAAATTGTCGAGTCCACGGCCCAGGAAGAAAACATCTTTGTGCCTCAAGGTACTTTCTTCATGTGCTTCTCAGTATCATCTATCATGTTCCATACATTGCAATTGGTAACCATCACATGTTTTTGGCTTCAGTTTCAGAAGCCATTTCTGAAGATGACAACAGAACAGCTGAGGTGGACACGAACTGCGAAGTATCAATCGGAAGCGATATATGCGAACGGGAACAAGATGACCATGCCGTCCCGTTTCAAGATTTGGCAGCATTTGAGGAGCCGGTTGCTCCATTGGCGGCTGCAGATGATCTGCCATTGCCATTGGAGATTCTACACCCAACTGAGCAAGGTAGTTTTAACTGCTTGAACCCCTACTGATTCACCCAAAAAATTTCCCCATTGAGATGTCATTGTTAATTGGCGCTTTTGTTTGTACTAATTTTAACTCTTGTTGGATTAATAGAAGCAGGTGAAGTTGAACAGGAGGAGGTGACGACGAGCACAGGATTAGACCTCCAACCAAACGAGCAGAACGAGGTCGAAGAAGACAAAGCACCTGAGACACCGACGAACAGCGCCGCTACACAGCGCTCCGACAGGATGTTTTTGCTCGAGAGGAAACGGTCGCTGTCGCTGTCTCTGGACGGGAGCGTGGCGAGCGAGATGGAAGGCGGCGAGCCTGGCACCGTGGACCAGCTGAAATCGGCGCTGCAGGCCGAGCGGAAGGCGCTGGGCGCGCTGTACGCCGAGCTGGAGGAAGAGCGGAACGCGGCGGCCATCGCGACGAACCAGACGATGGCGATGATCAACCGGCTGCAGGAGGAGAAGGCGGCGATGCAGATGGAGGCGCTGCAATACCAGCGGATGATGGAGGAGCAGTCCGAGTACGACCAGGAGGCGCTGCAGCTGCTCAACGAGCTGGTCACCAAGCGGGAGAGGGAGAAGCAGGAGCTGGAGAGGGAGCTCGAGCTCTACAGGCACAAGGTGCAGCACTACGAGGACAGGGAGAGGAGGAGGACGGCGAGCTTCAAGGGCGCCAATGGGGTAAGCGTAAGCCCCAGTGGCAGTGCCACTTCCGTGTCCTCCAGCGGCGAGGACAGCGACGGGCACTCCGACGACTACTGCGAGCTCGGCGAGTCTCCCGACGGCGGCAACGTGCAGAGCTCATCGGATGCTGCTCTTGGCTCCATGAGGGATCAGGACGGCACGAAGCACCTGGCGGCTCTGGATGACTCCTTGACGTACTTTGAGATGGAGAGGCTCTCCATCTTGGAGGAACTCAAGACGCTGGAGGAGAGGCTCTTCACACTGGAAGACGACGATATCAACACCAGCAAACAAGCCACTGGGCATTCCTCGAGTGATTTCAATTTGTCCGCCGATGGCCTCCAGTCGCCTGATTATATTCTCACCACCACCGGTGACAAGCCAAGATTCGGAGGAAGGGCCTCTATCAGTAGAGGGAAGAGTCTTCTGCCTCTGTTCGATGAAGTCGCCGACGAGACCTCCGATCAAATGCCATCTGCAAGAGCAGGAGAGGCCGCAGATCAAGCTGATGATTCGGCAACAAATCCGGTGTCGGTGCATGTCAAAGAGCAGGAGAGGCTGGCAATCATAGAGGAGGTTGATCATGTCTATGAAAGATTGCAGGCGCTGGAGGCGGACAAAGGAATTCCTGAGGCACTGCATCAAGTCCCTCAAGAAAGGAGACAAGGGCATGGACCTTCTCCAGGAGATTTTGCAGCATCTTCGCGATCTTCGCAATGTGGAGCTTCACGTCAAGAATGCCGGTGATGCCATAGCTGCAAATTCAGCGTAGCAAATTTGTCTATAATTTGCGGTAAGTACCTCCAATCAAATCTAGATATCAATTGAATCAGAGTTATCACTGAAAGTCTGAACTGAAACTGTCTGTATATCCTCAACATAGCATCTCCCTTAAAAGTTCACATGACTTTGGCAGTTTCCAGCAATAACGTCCAGCAACAATCATGCTTTGCAGATTAGCCTAGCTTGGTACGTATGATTAGGTTGGACTGGAGTAATCCAAGGAACTTGCATTGGTGATGGTCCCTGGAAGGTACTGCCTGATTTATAGGAGGCTCTGCTCATTTTGTCTGTGGGCCGGAAGCAAGCCCTCCCTTTTGTGCTGGTCCAGCAATGCCAACTTTTCCAGTTGTGGTGGTCGGTCGTAGGAATCATTAGGCCTTCCAAAGCTGCACAAAGCTGAATCATGGTGACAGCTTCTGTGGCGGCAAAGAAAAAGGTTAGCGCAAGTGGAGATGTGGATGCTTTTTTTTTTTGGTTAATTTTCCTTATCGGATTTATCTTTTGATTAACTTCGGATTTGTTTTTGAGCTGGGGTAGGGAATCCTCATGTATTTATTGTAATTTTTTGTGAGGTTGTAGCTTGAATGCAGTTTGCTCTTTGTCTATAGTCAGATTTGTGATGAAAAGAAAGGCTGTCTTACGATGGAATCACCCTGTGGTAAAGATTATCCCGTAAGGCTCTAGCCCTTGGGTTTGGCTTCAGATTGATTCCTAATTCTTAAGTTCCTAGTATCAGATATGTAAGGAAGCTTCTAATAAGTTTTGTGGATGATTATAACATATAGAGCTCTCATGTATATAGGCTTGACAAGGTCTAAAAATTGGTAAATTCCGATGGGCTGAGATCGGGTCACGTCTATTGCAATATGCAATATGATCCAACGGCCGGCGAGTTCCAATTATTTTGCAAAAAAGCCCTCAAACTCTGGCAAAATACAACCCGCAGTCCTGACTCCACTCTCAGATTTTCTTGCAAAAAAAAGCCTTCAAACTTTGCACAAATACAACCTGCCCTCCAGGCCATTCTATGGGCCGGACTGCCTTCCGCTTGGGCCTCGCTCCCTGCGCCTTCCATAAGTCTCTTTTCCTTTTCTACATTTTCTCTTTTTTTTTTTTTCAAAATTAGGGATCTTCCAAAAATCATAGAAAAATCAAACCAACTTTGTTGAGTTTCTCATGACTAGATCTATGCACTAAACATAAAACATCATATGGATTAGTGTGTTTTATTTGATATAGATATAAATCTATAACTTTATGTCACTGATCAATTTGTTGTTCATATCACATATGAACTAAAAATATCTCCTCCGCCTTATCTCTAATTCCCATAAAAAAACTTCTAACATCAAATCATAAAAAATTATACCCTCTTTCATCATCTTTGTTTATATTCTTTTATTTAACGGTAGTACAAATACTCAAATATAAATAATAGTGTATACACATATGCTAGCATAATACTCCTACATATACAGTACATGATACTCTGTACATATTTCGACTACATGACGCCACACGTACAAATACTTGAAATGAATATACACAAACAACACAATATATTCACAATATACGCCATAGATACAAATATGTAAACACACATAGATATACATAGCAACCGTTACAGCGACACGTAGCTAACTAATCATCAATCATCAACTTCAATAATACAACAAGCACACCCACTGGCCAAAGTGGCAACACCGCGATTTTTTTTTAGTTTTACAACTATTTTTTTGCCAACTCAACGGGGCAAGGAGCCCGTAATTTTAGCAAGTCTTGAATAGTGAAAAACGTAGCAACACATCTTCATAATATGGATGGCCTGGCCCATCAATCAGGTCCTAGGATGCAGTTGGATGTGGTAGCCTTGTGGAAACACAATCTCTGAGATGCGTAGCACATCGCCTCCTTTGACTTCCCTCCATCTGGTCATGAAGAAAAGAAAGAAAGAAATAAATAAATTAATTAAGAAACCAAATCTGTCTTATGTAAGGCACATACAAATAATACGATGTAACACAGGTGGTTGGACACCAAAGAAATAATACATAAACATACCTATAATTGGTCACCAAGGTGTGGAGGAAAAGCGCAATCAGGACTTTGCTGAATTCTGCCCCAACGCAAAGCCTTATGCCGCCCCCAAATGGCATGAAATTCCTCAGCATATCGCTCTTATTCTCCTCCTGCATTTTCTCTAGGTTCATGGTCCATTCTTGGATGGATAAACTTGAGTTGCTCAATTGTATGTATACAAATAGTAGTAATTATTAATTAATTGTTAGCGTTTGTGTTTAATGGTACTTTATAGCGTAGTTGTGTAAAAAATCAGGTATCTTGGAATCTTTTGAAACCCAAATTAAGATCCTCAGTTTTTTTATAAACCAAAAGAAGCCGCAGGTTTAATTTTTTAGTTCTCTTATTACGTAGTTGTTTACTTGTTTGAATAACTTTCATTTGGAGCAGGATTGCTTGCATTACAGTGACATGTCGCTTAAATAAGGGTAGGAAATGGCAAGTCAATGTGTTCCATCCTGACGACTAACCTGCCACCTCCATGGATTGAAGGTGAGTGGATCTTCAAATAGTTTAGGGTTCAGATGAACTGCCATTGGGCTCACCATGACCAGCCAACCAGCAGGAATTGTATAGCCTGCATCAAGAAAATTAATTGAAGTCGTTAGTGTAGTCAGTCAGTAGATGAAAATTGGTTTGCCTAGGATGGAATATGTGATGATGTTGTCTTCGTTATGAGTATGAATGCAGGACAACGGATTGATCTGTATTAAGCTTTCTCGAGTATGATCTTTTTTTTTTTTTTTTTTTTTTGACCAAACTGGCCCCTATAGGAAATTATTATAAAGAAAACAATGTTTACAAATAGTACATCTCAGAAGAAAAGATTCAAGGAACAAAGAAGGAAACGAAAAAAAAGAAAGCTAAAAACACATATCAAGTCAAATCTAATGATTGCAGCCATTGAGCTTAATTACAAGGCTAGTTTGGACCTCAAATAATCCTAGAGTTAGGGATGGAAATTAATTATATTTAGATATATTTATATCATAATAACATCCGAATTTGGCATAAGTAATATACTTACCGTTCAATTGGACATCCTTGAGAGTTTTTCTGAAAATCCCAGGAGCCACGTTACCCACTCGAGTTATCTCATTCATAACCTTCATCAAATCAAACAATCCAATCAGTTTGAAGAGCTAAAGATGATCTATGAAGGGTTCATTTACACATTACGTTCAAGACTTGAAAAGTGAAAGAAACCATCATAATTCATAGGTCATGTTTCTGGCAATGAGATCATCAGTGGAGCACCGGAAAGAAAATTACACTCTGAGCTACGAAAGGGCATCTAGCCTAGTTGTTGAAGTACCTAAGTAGCATCTAGCAGGGCCATGGTTTGACTTCTTGGGGCAGCGAACAAAACAGGTATGAAATAAAAAAAAATACAAAAAAGAGGTTGGGGTTTCTGAGTACATAGAAATGCCAAGAGAGAGAGAGAGAGCAACGAGCACGCCGTCATTATACATTTTAGCTATTTATCATTTCCTAGAATCAAATCACCTGAGCAGTAAACGTCATGGACCTATACTCATCCCATGTGATTGAAGAATTCATGCCCTCTCTTTTCTTCAATATTGCCTCGTGCTCTTCCTGTAAAAAGTACAACAATGTTTTCATTATGCAATTGCTTAAAGTTAAACTAGAGTGCTTCGAGCCTTCGGCCGAGAACTAGATTATAAAAAGTATTTTCTCTATTTCAAATTGTAAGTCGTTTTGACTATTTTAGTACATTCATTTTTACTATACATCTAGATATAATAATGTCTAGATACATAATAAAAATAGATGAATAAAAAAACTCAAAGCGACTTATAATTTAAAACAAAAGTAAATATAAATTTAAGTAGACAATGATTTTTTTTTAAAATTTTTTGAGAGGAAATAAAAATTGATTGTCCCCAACATAGCAGGAGTATAGGAATTCAAGCACATATGGGATGATTTGCAATTATGATGATTATATACTGAAAAACAAGCTAACCGTGAGTGCTTCGACAACTTTGGAGTTGTCAGTAAGGAACTTCATGGCAACAGTGAGGGTTGAAGAAATAGTAGCAAAGCTGGCAAATAGGAGTGCTGCGATTACATCAATTACAAACTTATCAGTTGCCACTGGCTTTTCACTTCGCAGATCATCAACGACTATGTCAAGAAGGTCCCCATGCCGTTTCTCCGGGGCATTTAGCCTTTCCTTCAGAAGTTCTTTGAGAACACTCTGCACCTTTTTCCTTCCCTGTATATAAGCATAAATGTCATATACAGGAAGCTGAAATCGATGAAAAATGATTATGTACATACTCATCTGGAAATATAACTATGGAAAGATCAATCTGGATCGGAATTTGAGACCCATAATCAGTTATGTTAGGGTGTATGTGGTATATACTACTGTGTTAGTTTTTAGTTATGCTAGACTTATTAAATACTCCTATATGTAAGCCAACATAATTCGAGGTCAACTATGCATTTTTACTACTAAAAATTAGTTCTGAATGAAATTACAACAAATCACAAAGAGCGAAAATTTAGGACTCTAACATGATTCTGAAGACCAAATTATTTTATAGTTTATTTTCTAATTTTTTTTTTCTTATGCACCTGTGCAACAAAGCAAAGTGCTTCTTTTATTTATCAAATAAAATGTACAATGAACTGTGCCGTCTATCAGTGGCAAGGCTAGACAAAAAAAACTCATTGAGCTATCTCGTGACTCGTTTGAAA
This sequence comes from Hyparrhenia diplandra, assembly GCA_015847255.1. Lineage (NCBI taxonomy): Eukaryota > Viridiplantae > Streptophyta > Magnoliopsida > Poales > Poaceae > Hyparrhenia > Hyparrhenia diplandra. Next base: position 192,384 of record JADLZK010011086.1, read on the forward strand.
ATTGCTCCGAATACACTTATTTATCTTTTAAAAATAAAATTGGCTTAATTCTGAATGAAATTTAATTTTGGCTCAGATTGTTAAGACCGATAAGGAGAACATGATAAATACATCAATTTCGAAGAACGCTAGTAAAAGTGATATCCCAGCCTGTCCACTTCAACACCCCCAAAAAAAAAAAAAAAAAAAAAAAGAAAAAGGATATACTAAACTCATATGTAACCTCACAATCTCGGATCGTTTGTTAAAGGTAGATATAGTTTGAATAATATACATGTACCTGCATGCATTTGTAGAACGTTGTCCCAGGAACGTACAGCGGGAAGGCGATTAGACCCTGGAAAAATGATTTATAATTCTTCCGCAATTCTCTAGCCCTTGCAACGTCAATACCTATCAGCTTCTTTGCCATCATGTCAAACATCATCTGGATGCAAGGACCATTAGCTCATATGTGCAGTACTCCTACCACATAAGATTTTTTTTTTTTCTTCTTGGTAAACAAAATTGCAGAAGCATTAGCTCAACGAAAGCTAATTGCTTGATTAGTCACTATCAACACTCAAAACTAAATACTCCCTTTGTTCCAAATTTACAAATTATAAGACGTTTTGACTTTTCTAGATACATTTTTTTTTGCTATGCACCTAGTTATATACTATGTCTAGATGCATAGCAAAAGAAACAATTCGGAACGGAGGGGAGTAGCAACTTACTCCCTCCGTTCTAAAAAAAACATGTAATTATGAGAAGCACGTTAGTTAAACTATGTTATCTTTGATCAAGTTTATAGCAAAAAGTATTAGCATTTATATATTGAAATATTATGAAATTATATTTTATAACTAATTTAACAACACTTGTTTTGTCTCATAAATGTTAATATTTTCATTAATTTTAATCAAGATCACGATGTTTGACACCATTTCGGGAGGTGAAAATTGCATGCATTCTAGAACCGAGGGAGTATTTAAACTTTCTTTAAAACTTTCTTTTTTTGCAAAGTAGCCTACTGCTATGCCTCCGGACATGGGAGGAGCTCCTTCGGCATCGGGCAGGCCGCGGGGGTGGGAAGGGCTCCTCCATCACCGCCACGAGCAGGCCACCGGGCGCGGGAGGGGCTCTACCACCCCGGGCAGGTTGTTGCCGCGGGCGGGGTTCCTCCTCCCTCGCCGCCGCCGGATCGGGGCCGAGCTCCATCTTGATACCGTGCACGAGCTCTGCCCGCCGCAGCGGGTGCAACCGGGGACTCCCTCGCTGCTGATGGCTAGCGTTGTGAGCCTGGGTTCAACGAGGACGAAATAGAGACAGGTGGGACCTAGAAAAGGCTATTTTTTTTTATGAAATTGTGCGATTAAACTATGCACGGACAGAGAGGATTGTTTCATCCTAAAGTTTCACGTATTTGAAACTGGAAGGTGAAACCTTCCATTAAAACTATCCTCCATTTATAGACACAAGTAATATAATATTAAAACAAATAAATAGTCAAAGTGTAATTAAGAGACCATGTCATTCTGCCTTGTGTCAAATAAAATGGAACGAAGGAAGTAGTAAGCAGCTACTTACATCTGAGATGGCCTCCCTGACCTCGATGCTGGGCTGTGCCGCCCATGCTTGGAGGCTGGTGGCGACGACGTCGGCCATCTCCGTGAGGAAGGCCCCCTTGAGGTTGTTGAGGCCGAAGTCGCGTGCGGCAAGGCTGCGGACGTAGCGGTGGAGGGTGCCGTCGTAGGAATTGATGCTCTCCTTGCCGAAGATGCTGTTGGAGGTGTCCGGGTACCAGCTCCGGAACAACTTGCCCTCCTGCTGGAAGATGAATCGGTTCAGCTCAGCGTCCATGGATACCACCACCGGTTGCCCCACCAAGCTCGTCTTGAACACAGGACCATACCTGCATTTCCAAATTAAAGTAGTTTCATAGTTTTTATAACATTGCTAATTTTATGATGCTTTACTCTATAACAAAATTGCTAGTCAAAGTTTTATTTGAATATCATATTAATGCCCAAAGGATTACTTTAGGAAAATTTGCCTACAAACAACTAAAACACTGAAAACGTGGTTTGGACTCGAGAAATTGTCCGTGAGGCAAAGTCAACGAGAATCATATCCATGTCCACGTCCACCCAATAATCCAAGAATGTGAGATTCTCACCTGTTCAATCTTTCTTTGTAAAAGGCTGGGATATCCAAGGAAGGGCTCGGCCGGAAGAACCGGAAGGTCTCACCTACAATAGGGAACCCCATAGAGCCAGGTGGAAGCTTGCCGTTGCACGGAGGGTGCATCCACTTGTACACCCAGTGCAGCAGCCATCCTACCACAAGTGTGCTAATACAACCTAGAATAGCATATGGAACCTGCAGTGCTTCCATGCCGGTCACTACTAGCTTGTCCATTTGAGTGCTCAGGTGAGCTACAGTGTCCAGCACATATTGATAGTACGGTGTCTGGCATATGCCTGTATTTATAGAAGGCCCTAGCTAGCTTTGAGGGTTACGTGCTGGGAAGAAGATATACAAAACAATTGTGTATATATAAAAAAAGAAGATGCCGACTCTGAAGAATGATCTTTATTTGGTTATTGCCGGCTCAAGTACATGCTGTATATATGCGGGCATAGGAGGAGTAAGATTCTGCCGGTGTCTTGTGCGAATTGAATGACGTTAACTAACCAACTTTTTCTTTTTTTAGCCAGGAACCAACAATGTTAATCCTGTTGCACTCTTGTCACACGCTTTGACCTCGTCAATGGAATTGAATGATGCAACAACAAAAGTTGCGTGCTGAGATATACTCCGCTGCTGTCGCCTTTCCATATCATTAGTAGCTCAGATTGTTTTTGTCCAAATTCTTGGTTTGTCCTATTCTCGTGCCACAGCTTTGACTAAGTTTGTACAAAATACGTGCAACATTTAAATCCCAAATAAATGTTTGATTCCTTCCATACAATTTAAGATTCCTTCCATATCAATTTAAGATACATGCAAAGTCAGAACCCTCTCTCTTCCGGCTAGGGGCGGAGCTTACAAGGGCCATATGCCCCCCTCTTTCTATACAAACATTTTCTTAAGTACATATTAATTCTACCATTCATTTGGCCCCTTCTGTAAAATGGCACAAAGCTCCGCCGTCATTGCTTCCAGCGTTTTTTTTTAGAAGGAACATGTATTAATCTTGGTGCATTACACCGACTCTTTTACAAACAGAAATCCCAAGATAAGAAAAATTACAAAGAAGTACAAAACTCATGTTCATCTTCCTCGAAGCCTTGAGAGATCCGTTCGTCACCGCCCGCCGGGCCGCTTCCCAATCGTCGTGGGGGCACGAGAGCCAAACTCCACAAGGTGGAGGCCGCAGAGGAGTACTTACTTCTAGGCTAATCGGCCGAACAAAAGCGCCTCCCAGCGCATCGGCCAACTCCGTACCCATGGCGCATCCTTCGATTCCACCGGCCGGCAACCCGAGCAAAGCTCAGATTTTCACCAAAGAACATCTTCCTTGAGATTAACAGGTCAACAACATCATCACCCGAAGAAGACGATGATGCGCCGGCCCTCGACTCTGGGACGGGTCTCCACGGCCTCTCCGTTGACGTCGGAGAAGACCACCATCGGAGAACGGAAGAAGCTGCAAGAATTTATTCCGTTGCGTCGTCGTCGTCGCTTCCGCATCGCCGACGTCGCCAGGAAAAACAAACCGCAGAGGAGCCACGCTCCTCCGGCAAAACCTAACTCCACCACCGAACATCGACGGCGAGCAAACCCTAGACCTAGGACTCGACCAAAACCCTAGGTGTCGGTGTTTTGAGAACCGGGGTATCCCAAGCACCGGCAATAATTTATAGGCTGTGCGCTCCCCGCCTGATGGCGTGTGCGAGCTGGAAGACGAAGAGTTTATCCTGGTTCAGACCATGGGGCCCTACGTCCAGCAGTGGTGTCTTTTCGTATTACCTCGCACCAAATGTGCACAAGAACCGAAGCGATTACAAGTGATTTCGGGAATGAAGAAGAACTTCAATCCTGGGGTGAGATGGCTAAGTGTGAAAACCTAGCAAAAAAGGGGATCCGTTCTATAGTGGCATTACTCCCCCTTTTATAGTGTAAAGGAGAGATAATGTGTACAATACGTGTCGTGTACAAATGCTAAGGTGTCTACCGCCCGAGGCCATAAGCGTGCCATGCCCGAGCCCGAGCCTCGGGTTCCCTGGAGGGGATGCCCTGGTGTGGACGCGTGTCTTGGTGTCTCCTGCGTCCGTGTCCGTCACCCGAAGGGGGAATAACCCGAGGGTCTAAAGGGATCCCTCGACCCTATTGCGATTCTTGGCTTGCTTTGGGCTGCGTGGGGTGGTGTGGTGTCGATATCCCGAGGGTTCCTGGACCCGTGTCGAGGAGGTGAAGCTGCAAGCAAATGAATAGTGAAGTTGTGTTTCCCTGTGCAGGGTGACGCGTGTGGTAACTGCTCCCTTTACGTCCCATCAACGGGGGATGCGAGGAGATAACGGGGCAGTTGGATCGTCAGGGCAATCGATTGCCCTGTCACCACATCGTGGGAAGCAGGGACATTAAATGCGGCTGTTCCCCACTACCAGGTTGGGCTTCCCAAGGTGCGCCCGAGGTCGTTTACCCAGAGAAGGAGGGAAGAGCCATGGTCTGGACTCTTTCACCCTCGGGCGAGGCGGAGATGTCTCGCCCGAGAGCCATGGTCCTCGGGCGAGGCAGGAACTGCCCTTTGGGGAGCCCACGTCCTCGGGCGAGGCGGAACTAGTCCCCCCGGGGCTCCCGACCCTTAGGATTAGGAGCAGGTTTCGGCGAGAGCGGGCCGTATGGGCTGACGTTGTATGGGCCGATTTGATCTATAAACCAATGGGCTGTAACAAGCCTGTTATGCAATTTGCTTTTTCTAGTCCTCCTTCTCCATACTAACGTTGATCCCACGGCTCTTTATTTTTATTTCTATAACTCCTCGAGTTTCACCCTGGGCCTTTCTGGCCTGGCTGGGAGTTTGACTTAGCAAGTTGGGCCTCGTTTAGAGGAGTATCCGGAGATGGGCTGCTTTGGGCCTTTAATTGGGCCAAAAGGATGTCTGTGTATTAGGTCCTTCTTTGTCAACTTTTCGGCGGGGGCCGTCCTTCGTCCTTCCGGCTATCTCCTAGCCCATGATACGTCGTGGGTTTTTTACGTCCCGGCGTCGTCTTCCCACCAAATCCAGTATTTTTTGGGCCTTTGGGCCGTGTTATCTATCTTGGGCCTATTTTACTCGTGGGCCGATTATTTTTGTCCCCGACTGTAGCCCCCGAGCCCCCGAGGGAGTAGAATGACTCGTTCGGGGGTTGGCGGTAAGCGTCTCGGCTTTGGTCTACTTTTGGTCACCGGGGGGTGTGCGCGGCACCCGTTGGGTGTAGCCCCCGAGGCCTCTGAGGAATGCCTAAATTCCTCGGAGGGCTTTTCTTACGCGCTGGTAAGATCTGAACTACCCACTAAATTGCGCAAAATGTGCGAGGGATGTCCGAGGTGCGGGGCAGTCCGAAGCCCGCGCTTATGTGCGCAAGGTCGTTCCAGACCTCCCCGTCTTTTTACTTACGCTCCTCTGTCGCCCTTGCTGGAAGGGAGGAGGAGGGGAGTAGTGCCATACTGCCCTGTAAGCCGAGCATGGCATACCCCATTGAGCGTTGTAACAGGAAATCTAAGCAGAGTGCCCGTGCCCCCGCCCGAGCAGGGGTCGGCTGTGTGGTCTAGGACGCACTCCATGAGAACTCTCGTGCCTCTTAGCAGATCCCGGGTCCCGACAAAGTCGGGTCCCGAGGGGCCAGCAGCCTCCCACGGACGGGACATCTCTATAAGTGGTTACCGTAAGTCTTAGATATGTCCAAGAAATCCCGAGCTCCTGAGAGCTCAGGCTCGGCCGGTTGTGCATTTCCCTTTGGTCCCTTGCTCGGTTGTCCTGAGGCAGCTGTAGAAACCCGGGAGGGGGGGCAGCTTTAGATCCTCTGGACCGTATGGTGGGCACATGGCCCGACGCGTTCCCCTCCGGGGATTACGCATTGCGGTGATGTTTCGTTCTGCGAGGGGCTCTGAGCCCCTCCTGAGGGGGGCATTTTTGAGTTTGGTAACGAATCGACGTTTTTGCCCCCGGAGGGGTCGGGTGCCTTTGGCCGTGTGTGGCGCACCTTTTCACGCTGGCTCATACGTGGAGATGCTGTTTACCTTGGATGGAACGGCACCACAGCATTCGCAGAGGCGACCGCCACTTGCATTTACTGCGGGGGGCCCACTGGTTGTCTGGGGTCGCTCGCCGTCAGATCTGCTACACGCCCTCCATTCGTGTCGGTAGGGTTATTCCAGCTGTTGCGCTTTCCTTCCCTATATATTTAGGAGTCGTGCCAGCATCGCTGAGATCCCATTCTTCTTCCCCGCATAGAGCTCATTCGGTATTTTTCTCTTTACTCCTGTAACATAGGGAAAAAGAGGGCGTGGGCAGAGCGAGGAAAGAGATTTTAGTTGGTTGTACTTACTCGCGTCCTTCGCCGCGGAAGAAGATTATGGCGTCGCAGGAGGGGGAGGTGTTGCATTTCTTAAAGCGCAATCACTAGAAACATGTTTAGAACCCATCTCTAATAACGAAGGGGGGCTTTAAATACGCCATTGACATTCCCAAGTGAAACCACCGTGTCGGTGATCCGAACGGGATTATCAACGGTGATAGATCTTGCCAAACAAGATATTCATCCGCAAGCGCACGGATCTATCATTGTAGCATTTCACCCGGAAGTATTGAGGGGTATCGTTATTTATATTTTCCCAAAGGAAGGCATGGTGGAAAAGGATCTAATAGAGACATGAACAAGATAACATGACTGTGTAATGGACCAATGCTCATAACGAGGGGATATAAAGGGAACGGTAAAGGGATAACTTGACACACTCACTCAAGCCAAACTCAAGGATAAAAATAAATAAGGAATAAAAAAAGTCCTAAGTGGAGCATACAGATTCTAGTCATGGCTATGCATAGAACCAGTTGATAGTCGGGCAACACGCATGAGCGGGAGGTGAGCCGAGAATGAAATGGACCGGGGAGACCTCCCGGAGCATCCGCCCGAAGGAAGGCATTTACGAACTCCTACAAACACACACACGAACGTGGGGGATTTCAAAGGGACGGTCAAGGCTTGTCACGACCAAGCCGCCTACCCCCTCAACCGTGGCATGCACTCATATTCGAAGGATACGGCATCCGGACACCACGTCCGCATACTAGGACACTACTCATGTCCCCATGGCCCCCACCCTACGGATGGACGGAATAGGACACGCAGCAAGCCCCGAAGGACACAACGAACCGCCATACAAAGACAATCCCGACACTACCCAATTATATTGCATGAATGGTTTAAGCATAAAAGTTCTATATGACGATATCACAACATAGAAACTATAGACTAGTTCATGTGTCATGATCATGTCAAGAACAACATGTTAGATCATAAGATAAATCATGAGGCATAGAAATAACATGAAGACTCTAATCCTAATGCACAACCAAGATAAGATAAGAGCAAGGCTTTGAAAGAATACCATAGAAAGATTTATTCCCGGAATCCATCTTCCAAGGAGCCAAGCCCTCCTTGGTAGCTTTGCCAAGCCCTCACTAAGAAGAGGAAGAAGAAGAAGTAGAAGAAGAAGAAGAAGAAAGGGAAAAGAAGAAGAAGAAGAAGAAGAAGAAGAAGAAGAAGAAGAAGAAGAAGAAGAAGAAGAAGAAGGAGAGAGGCTACATTGTGAGGTGTGTGTTACAAGTGAGGGAGTGCCCATCTATTTATAGGACCTGCACCATGGGATCCTCTCTTGGCTAAGCTTTCATTTGGTACTAATCCCGCACCGTTTTCGGGCAAGCAAACACCGCCTCCAAACTTTTTTCGGTCGAGATGGGCCGCTGGGCGAAGATGGGCCGATTTGGCCTCCGGGAGGGTGCGCGTACGCACCCTAAGGTGCGCCCGCACCAATATGAGCTCCGTTTGGGCTGAAATTTTGCATGAGCACGTGGGCCTCGGAGTTATGCCCAAAACATTGAACCCATGTCCTACGGTCCGTTTATCATTTCATGTTGGACTCGGGCCTCGACCTCTTGGGCTTATGCTTGGATATTGATATTTTATGGACTTTTCTCCCTTGGGCTTGATGTTCTCGGGAATGCGCTTTCAAGGGATGCGCCTTTTTTGGTGCATTTTCCACTTGGTTTTTATATAAATCCTGCAAAACATTATTTGGCACTACAAGTGGAATTATGTCAATAATAAATGTATATGTGTGTAGTAAGGTATAGTTTCACCCCCTTATTGGTAGAATGTTGACGTTAAAAATATATCGTTGGTGACCGTCAACAAACTCCCCAAGCTTACCCTTTGCGCGTCCTCGAGCAAAGATAAGTACTTGGTTGTTGATCGGGGAGTTCTTTGCTATGCCGATTATGTTTCACAAGTGCCGGGGTTATAATAAGATTTTCTACTAGAGTTTGAATAAAATGGCATGCCTTTGCTCACCCTTTATTACCTTTCATCGTAGCGGGGCTTTTTAGCTTTTCTCAAAGTCTTAGGCGGTTGCCAGATAGAACGGTTATAACAGAAATACTTTTCATTCATCCTTTTGATCAACTTTCTCATCCGGGATTTATTTGTTTAAATTCTATTTTGTTTTTCGAGAAAGTATGGGCTTTATTGCTATATATATATTTTTTTTTGGAGAGGTGGGCTCTGCTCGCCCTAGACTTTTGTCTTTTATTTCCTCTCTTGTTTTCTTTTTTTTTTTTTGGAGATGTGGGCTCTACTCGCCCTCGGACACATGTTCATTTTTCATCTCTCTTTTTTTTTTTTTTTTTTTTTTTTTTTTTTAGCATAGCCCATATCAGGTTCTCTTTTTTTTTCAAATTAGATTCCCGGATGTCAAGTCTCTCTTTTTTGGACGAAATCATAGCAAATCCATTTGTACCATATCATACTTGGCAACAACTTAGACTAGATAGAGCCTATGCAACCCACATGAATCGGTTTTTTTTTTTTAGGATGAGTTTTTTAGACTTAGCCACTAAACCCAAACTTTAGAGAAATTCGAATTATAAACTAGGCACAGGCAAAACATAAAATAGAGGAACTATTCATCATTTTAACAGGGGGTAGAACTAAACATTTCTACAACACATATGTATGGAGTGGAATAAGTCTCCTCTCTCTCTCTTCTTCCCCTCTTTTTTTATTATTATTATTATTATTTTTTTGTTCTCATACCTCATCATTCATATAAGATAAGAAAATAACTGAATGGAATGTGAGATACGAGTTACCTTTTGTGGGAGTCCTCCCCAAGCTAGCTTTTGACTTACCTTAGGTTTATGAACGTTGCTAGCTTGTGAACGCTATGAGTAGATCTTTGATTAACATCGTCTTTTGAGCGTGCGGGGAGACTCCCCCAAGCTTGTCTTGTGATGATCTTGGAAGAGTGGGACAATCATTCTTGGGGTTTCAAAGGGTTTTTTTTATCATTATCATTATTATTATATTTTTTTTTTTGGGTTCACCAAACAACTTCCGATCTCCATTGTCATCTCTTAGACTTACCCTCATGATGTTGATAAATTCCCTGCAGGGGGTTAGTCCATATGGTCGACCAAATTCTACACTAGCAGCTCTGATTCAATAATCAAACTCGACTCCATGTCTAATCTGATTAGGGTAGACTTTTTGACCTAAGCACCATGCTTAATTCAAAAACGCCTATGGAAGTATGATCATTCGAATAACCAAAACCTCCAAACCAAAACATGCCACCATAGAAAAAGGACGCATGAAATGAAAACAAGATTCATCCAATGGAGATAAAGGCATTGTAAGGCAAACGAAATGATTATAGTTTTTTTTTTTTATCGAAGAATTTATTTTACTTATGAAGATTTTTTTTTTTTATAGATTTTATATAATAATTTTTTTAATTTTGATAATAAAAATATTTTATAAAACATATATTTTTTTAAATATACCCCATTTTTTTTTTTTTTTGAAATATACCCCATTTTTTTTTTTTTTGAAATATACCCCATTTTTTTTTTTGAAAATATTTACTTTTAGATTTTTGTGTAGTAAATATTTTTGTTCATTTTGATAATTAAATATTTTATAAATCATATTTTTTTTTGGAAGGTAATGGACGAGAGGATGAGAGTGTTAGGTTCACATTACCATGTTTTTGGTCCTCCCCCAAGCTAGCTCAAAGCCTATTGGATCGGGGTTTTACTCCCATGCTTTTGGCTTTTCTGCATGGTTAGTATATGGTAGATTCACGAGTGGATTTACCATCCTTCGTGGATTACCAAATTTCAAAACATATCTTTGGAAGGAGCAAAAAACGACTTTTGTTTTTTTTCAAAGATTTTTATTTTAGGATTTTATTATCAAGGGAGAACATAAAAGCTTCACCAAACTTTTTATACTCAAACAAGGCTAAGATAAAGATGCAATATAAGCCTAGCCTTGTTTTATCTCCATGATGAAATAATTAATATATATATATATATATATATATATATATATATATATATATATATATATATATATATATATATATATATATATATATATATGGAGATAAATATGAGTAAAAAAAAATTGGTGAATTATTACCTTTTGTGTACCTGAGTGTGTGTGTGTACCAACCACACATGAAGGCAAAATGTTGAAACTCCCGCGGTGGTAGCTTGATGATCCTTCTTCTTTTTTTTTTTTTTTTCTTTTTATTGGACCCTCGCATGCCTGAGTTTACTTGACCGATAGCTTGAAGATAGAGTTCAGAGTTGCTTTGATCGGTGGCATGATGATCTTGGTTTGGTTTATGACTTCCTCACACCGAAGTAGAGGGAGGCGGACCAAGCTCACTCAGCTAAGCAAAGGTCTTGGGAGAGAAAGATCCCTTCTTGCTTACATGGAAGCAATGCAGGGTGGAGTCGGGTGCCTTCGTTGTTTATTTTGATCGTGTGGGCCTAACCTGCTCCTCTCTCCTTTTATTATTATTATTTTTTTCTTTCTTTTTTTTTCTGTATATATCTCTTTTTTTTTAACTCTCTTTTTTTTTTTTTATCTTTCTCTCTCTCTCTTTTTTTTTATATCCCTTTTTTTTTAAACTTTTTTTTTTTACTCTTTTTTTTTTTTTTACATAGCAAGGCGAGGCTAATCTCTTATTCATCTCTTTTTTTTTCATCATATTTTTTTTTTTCTCTTTTTTTTTTTTTTTTCACTCGAGCTCTTTTTTTTTTTATAATCCCCTTGGTGCACTTGGAACTTGATATTCTTACCATCTTTCTCTCACACACTTGGACTTTCGTGAAAAAAGTCAAGTGTGTGCAAAAGTCGGGTCTCCCTTTTGAGTGTGTTCCTCCGCCCCAAGAGCATCAAAGTTTTCTTGATGTAGCCCCCATGTTTTCAAGCGTCGCGTGCCCCTTTGTTCTTCTTAGTCTCCACCGAAATGGTTAGTGACAAGAATACCCGAAGGTGCATACTAACTTAATAACATGTCCTTGCTTTTTATTTATAAGAGATTTTTTTATAAGAGTTTTTTTATATAAAAAGATTTTTTAGATAAACCTGTTATAAACAAAGGTCACTATGCATGCATATTATCATGATGAACATGTTCCAAAAGATGCCTTATAAAAAACCAATGCCTTCCCACAACGGGGCGCCGAGAAATGCTTGTTGCATTTCTTAAGCGCAATCACTAGAAACAGGTTTAGAACCCATCTCTAATAACGGGCGCCAGAAATGCGCGTTGACATTCCCAAGTGAAACCACCGTGTCGGGTGATCCGAACGGGATTATCAACGGTGATAGATCTTGCCAAACAAGATATTCATCCGCAAGCGCACGGATCTATCATTGTAGCATTTCACCCGAAAGTATTCAGGGTATCGTTATTTATATTTTCCCAAAGGAAGGCATGGTGGAAAAGGATCTAATAGAGACATGAACAAGATAACATGACTGTGTAATGGACCAATGCTCATAACAGGGATATAAGGGAACGATAAAGGGATAACTTGACACACTCACTCAAGCCAAACTCAAGGATAAAAATAAATAAGGAATAAAAAAAGTCCTAAGTGGAGCATACAGATTCTAGTCATGGCTATGCATAGAACCAGTTGATAGTCGGGCAACACGCATGAGCGGGAGGTCGGAGCCGAGAATGAAATGGACAGGGGAGACCTCCCGGAGCATCCGCCCCTGAAGGAAGGCATTTACGAACTCCTACAAAGACACACAACGAGCGTGGGGGATTTCAAGGGACGGTCAAGGCTTGTCACGACCAAGCCGCCTACCCCTCAACCGTGGCATGCACTCATATTCGAAGGATACGGCATCCAGGACACCACGTCCGCATACTAGGACACTACTCATGTCCTCCATGGCCCCCACCCTACGGATGGACGGAATAGGACACGAGCAAGCCCGAAGGACACAACGAACCGCCATACGGCACAATCCCGATGTTGGTATTTATTAAGTGCAAAAAGAATATAAAGGGTTACGCGCAAGCGCCTGAGAATAAATATACCATTGTAGCTTTTACCAGGAGTATTCAGTATCGTTATTTATATTTTCCACGGGAAGCAAGGGTAAAGACTATGATAAATCAAAATCATGTATCTACTAACTTAATATACCAACTAAACTAAAGTGAGGGATAAATAATGTATATGATATGTATGATAATTAATAGCATTTAACCAGGAGAATATTATAATATAGAGTAGATAACTAGGTCGAGAGGACAACGGGAGAGATCTAGGTTCCTGAATACTTCTCTAGTACTTTGGTTCTATGATAACAATTATTCTAATACACTTTGGAGCAGCGGTACCGTCCCCGATCCTCGAAAAGAGGGGGAAAGGGTGATCGGGGGAAGGCCGCCAAAAAGCTCTACGAATCACCAACCCGAACGTGGTGGAATACAAAGACCTGACAGGGCTGTCACCCCAGGGCTACCACAACTAACCGTGGGATTGGGCGCAACCTCAGGTAACTTATAGCCTAGACACCATGCCTACACTATAAATTACTACTCTAGCTACCTAGCATAACTAGAGCCCTCAATACGAGCGGAGATCCCATGCAATAGTATAACAACTAAATCAATATCATGAAAGGCATAAAAGTACTAGAAAAGATATATCTAATTATGACATAAAGTCTAATAGAGTTGAGATACAAAGATATACCAGAACACTGAAGACTTCTCCAGAACCGGAACGCAGTTCCGCTCTCCCTAACTCTCTACTAGATCTATTCTATTACATTATAGCTGTCTAATCTAATTCTCTAATATTAACGAGAGAGACCATCCATTCATAGGACAATTGTCAAGTCAATCTGGTACATGACTCCTAGGGGTGTAGGGTTACATATATAGGGGTCTCCTGGCATCCCTCTACCTTTAGCAAGTAATATGGTACTAAACCTTCCACCATATCTAATTATAATGCACATAGCCTTTATGGGCCAAATTCTGGTTTAGGCCCAATTAATCCCGCAGCTCTTGTTTCTAGAATATTCCATTATTTGTAAATTCATATCTTCTCATTCTGAACTCCAAATATAGCAAATGATATATCCGTTTCGATCGTCTTGACGAGCCCGTCGCAGTGGTGTACTCAAATCCATCATTTGACATCGTCTTGTGTGATGGCATTTGGCTTCTCTTTATTTGGTGCTTGTAGGACTAGATGTTAAGGCCCATTTATCTTGTAGATTTGGCCCAATTGTACTGTTTCTCGAGAATCACTCTCTAAAATAAACAAAACACCAAAACTTGTGGAACTCATTAGTAGCAAACCCCTAAGTCTATGTTGATATTCATTTATGCCAT